>JABXJD010000262.1:155000-300000 GCA_013375575.1 Percina caprodes | reverse complement strand
AGCTGCAATCTGGACATTTCCAGTGAAACATACACACATATCGATATTTTCCCACAACTATCCCGTAACCATTTCCCACAACTACCTTCGCCTCTTTGGGTAAAATCGGCACATAAGTATCTGAGCACCACTTTGGTTTAAAGTGGTTAAACTGTTTGCTACGGCTATAAATGGTGCCATTTGAGGGCAGAACCACACATGGGATTACATTTACCAACATACAAAAATGCGTTTTTAAAAATAAGTAAGAGTATTTATGATATTATTTTGATGCCGAATTAAAGAGTCACTTAAAGAGTGCTGAAATTGCGAGGTTCTGTTGTATGAAATGGACGTTTAACATTACTAATATGGAGGTTTGTTAAATTACCACATTTTTTAAAGCAGTTTGGCGTGGTTTGCTGTCGTCACGGAACCGAACGGTCAGTCTCGAGGCTAATAACAACAGTTAGTGGTTTTAGCTTAGCTAACGTTAGCTAGCTAGCTGTGACACTTACCAAAACCGCTTTGTCTTGTTCTGTCACTCGAGTTTGTTTCTTTTTTCCAAAAAGATTTCCCATTCTGATAAAGCATCACAGCTACAATCCCGAACCAGGAAAGGGAATAAGGAACTGAACCGATTTTGAACTATTTTTTTACTAACTTGGAAGAAGCTGACTAGTGTAGCTTCTCCTCCATTATTCGTGTAGTCATCTGTTGTCCACACCCACATCAGGAAGTACGGTATCCCAGCTGGGACAAAAACTGGAGGAATGAGATCAGAAAAATATCAATATAATAAGAAACCTTGACCTTAATCATCGAATAATACAACCGCCTTGAATACAAAACAGAGATATGAAACACGTTAGCGTGAAATAAGACTCGGGTCTGTTTTAATACAGAACAAACGGAGTGTACCGTGTAAAGAATTATAAGTTTTACCGTCATCCAGTGGTCATATAGGGGAATTGCAGCATAGCATTAGTTAAGCTGGCGTCAATGCATACACAAAAGCCTACTGTGACTTCCGGTGATTGCCTTCAAAGTAAAATAACTGAAGAAATGGCGAATTAATAGAAATTGTTACTAACGATCGAGGTAATCGTTATTGGGAATTATACAGATATTTGTACTCAACATATTTTTGAGGCATCAGTAAATGTATTGTCTGTATTAGCAATCAATTCTTTGTCAAACTACTTTTTCTGGCTTTTTATTCAGTTCTTATTTCACAATAAAAAGCGTAGCTAAAAAAACAAAAGTTTAGTTTTAACAATTCCCTGTATTTAATTTATAATTGTATAAAATAAAGAGAAAATAATGGTGCCCATTTCCTTCAAATTTGGTATAATGTATTTATTATTGTTATCATTATTATCAAATATGTTAGTTATTAGTTATGCCCTTTCCAGCTCAGTAATTTGATTTCCTTGAGATTACTGTTAATTAGAACATTTAAATTAGGAATTGTGCACACCTATACTGTATGTTTGAATTATTAAATTAGTATAAAAAAAATAACGCGATAACTGCGTTTGGTTCATTGAATTTTAAAAGTACTTACCGGAAGTGGTACCATGCTGTCACGTCTGCATTGACGCAAACGTTATGAAACTTGTGTTGCAGTTCTTGATTGTGGCCACTAGAGGGCACTAGCCCGCGTTAACTTCACTAGCATAGGCTGGCTGTGTGTGTGTGTGTGTGTGTGTGTGTGTGTGTGTGTGTGTGTGTGTGTGTGTGTGTGTATATTTACAAAAATAAAAAAGCTTAATAGTTTCCGGGTAGAGCTGCAGTTACACACTGACACCACTAGAGGATACTGAACACTCGGCAGTTACCATCTCAAGTCAGACATAATGGCATAATGACTTCCGGTAAAGACCTTCAAAATAAAACTTTCAAAAGTTGGTAATAGTGCGCTGATGGAAGCAAACAAAAATAAGAAAAATGTTAAGTTTTAGCTGCTTTTCAGTGGCAGTTTTTGTTACATACTTGTAAAATTTGAAATTAAATTAGCTTATTCTTGCAGAAAAAAAATTGAATTTATTAGACATGCAGGTGTTTACCCAGCATGCAACATGGTTCCAAACTCTCCAGGAGCTTTCTGGTTGCTCCCTCATTAACAAAAAGGGCAGAACAATCTTTTGGATTAACATTTATTCATGAAAAGGTCGCGTAAGGACCGCAGAGTTCATTAATGACAAGTGTCCATCCAGACATTAGGTGGTACAGGAAGAAAATACAGCACACAGCGAAACCACAGTCTTTAAAAAATAAAATCAGTGCACAGATAATCTTACAAAGATTGCATAATATAAAGAAAGGTTATACAATTTCCCAGAAATAGTGCAACTTTACCACCACCAGGAAACAAAATGAAACCTGCTCCACTGTCACTGCCAGTTGCCTGAAAGCTCCAACTTTCTGTGTGATGCTTTTTTGTTCTTGAAGCAGGGAAGTGCAAAGAAAGCTGACGTTATCTGGGCGGCTACATGTTACCGGGACGGACCGTTAAACCCACAGAACTCACACACACACCTACATGTTACCGGGACGGACCGTTAAACCCACAGAACTCACACACACACCTACATGTTACCGGGACGGACCGTTAAACCCACAGAACTCACACACACGCTGGAGTACGACAAAGTTCAAAGAATGGCTGCATTTGTGAAGAAATCCCCTACATTGCACTTGTGAAAGCAATTATAAAACACACTGTACAGTGTTCAAATGACTCATCCATCCTCGCCCACACACACACACACACACACACACACACACACACACACACACACACACACACACACACACACACACACACACACACACACACACACACACACACACACACCTTTTAACCTAATGCAGAGCCAGTGTTTTAGTTTGTCTCCTCATAAAAAAGGCAACAAGGCTACATGTGTGTGTCCACAGCATTTAAACAGTTTTCACATTTAAAGAGGACATAACAGGGACCGGTGGGGGGATGGTATGGGATGGAGGGGGCATTAGGCCCTGCTGACACTCACATTTTAATATTTAGTAGTATGTGTGGAAAAATCAACCAGCTTCAGACTCACAAATCCTTCAAAGAACAACTTTACTCAACAAAACACACAAATTAAGAAACTTCTTCATAACTTTGACGACACTTTGGATTGTTTTCAAAAATCAGCTGTTCCTCTTAGCGTGTCGTGTGTATCTGCGTGTAAAGTGTGTACTTGCGTGTTTAGTGTGTATTTGTGTGTAGTGTGTACTTGCGTGTTTAGTGTGTATTTGTGTGTGTACTTGCGTGTGTTGTGTGTACTTGCGTGTGTTGTGTGTATTTGCGTGTATAGTGTGTATTTGCGTGTGTACTTGCGTGTGTTGTGTGTACTTGCGTGTGTATTTGCGTGTGTATTTGTGTGTGTTGTGTGTACTTGCGTGTGTAGTGTGTATTTGCGTGTGTAGTGTGTATTTGTGTGTGTTGTGTGTACTTGCGTGTGTAGTGTGTACTTGCGTGTGTTGTGTGTACTTGCGTGTGTAGTGTGTACTTGCGTGTGTAGTGTGTACTTGCGTGTGTTGTGTGTATTTGCGTGTGTACTTGCGTGTGTTGTGTGTATTTGCGTGTGTAGTGTGTACTTGCGTGTGTAGTGTGTATTTGCGGCGGTACCATAGCAACAGAGCAGGTAAAAGCAGTACTAGATGAAGGGGATCTGGTCCCAGACCTGGCGGTACCATGGCAACAGAGCAGGTAAAAGCAGTACTAGATGAAGGGGATCTGGTCCCAGACCCGGCAGTACCATAGCAACAGAGCAGGTAAAAGCAGTACTAGATGAAGGGGATCTGGTCCCAGACCCGGCAGTACCATAGCAACAGAGCAGGTAAAAGCAGTACTAGATGAAGGGGATCTGGTCCCAGACCCGGCAGTACCATAGCAACAGAGCAGGTAAAAGCAGTACTAGATGAAGGGGATCTGGTCCCAGACCCGGCGGTACGATAGCAACAGAGCAGGTAGAAGCAGTACTAGATGAAGGGGATCTGGTCCCAGACCTGGCGGTACCATAGCAACAGAGCAGGTAGAAGCAGTACTAGATGAAGGGGATCTGGTCCCAGACCTGGCGGTACCAGGACTAAACGTCGTTAAACGTTAAAATAAGCATCTATACTTTATATCAAAAACTTTCAGCTGTCTTTAAAATCAGCTTTCAGCTTCGGCTCCAGTGGCTGTCCCCCCCCCCCCAATAAAGTCATGAGATGATATTCTTTTTTTAACGGAGGTGAACAAAACAAACACACCTGGCAGTGGGACTAAATCCTGGACACCCCGAGTGTCCGAGACGTCCAGAGGAAGCTGCCCAGTTAGTTCACCCTCTGAACTCGGTGATCACTAACAAAACAAAACTCAACACATCACGTTTCTCACGCCGGTCCAACAAAGTGTCTCAACGTCCCTTTAATGTCCCTTTAATGTCCCTTTAATGTCCCTTTAACGTCCCTTTAATGTCCCTTTAACGTCCCTTTAACGTCCCTTTAACGTCCCTTTAATGTCTCCTCGTCCCCTCGTCTCCTTGTCTCACCTGAATGTCACGACAAAAAATTACAATTTATTGGTATTGTGCCAACAACGCACTGCTTGTACAAAAAGTAGATGATGCAGATATATCTGCAGCTACACACACACACACACACACACACACACACACACACACACACACACACACACACACACACACACACACACACACACACACACAAGTTAACAAAACTGCTGTGTGATTAAAAGTGGCACCAAAGTGAAACAGAGTGACTATAGCTGAGCCCCCCCCCCCTCCCGGGTTTAAAGCTACAGCCAAATTTTGATCCCTGCTTCCTCCCACTGTGGGCCAAACGTACATTTCCCCCTCCCCGGGACCGTTTCAAGAAGCTCCACCTAAATCTGAACTTAAAGCTCCATCTGTCCCAAGTTGGAGGTCACGGCCATGGCTAACGTCTGACGAGCTAACGTCTGATCATCCCCTCCAAAAACCCCCAAACCCCCAAAACCCCCAAAACCCTCCTCATCCCAACATCCGTCTGCCTCATCTACCAAGTAGTCGAGCTCATGAGCGTGCGCGCTGAGACGCTCCGTGTGAGAACGTGTGGACGGCGAGATGAGCGTGCTGGTGTAAAACGAGGAGAAGGGACTCTGGCCTTCAACCTCACAGAGAAAAAACAACAAAAACCACCTTGTTTGGTGCGTAAAGGGCCGTGTGGAGAGCCGTGGCGTCTTCTTCTAGCGTTTCAGCTCCAGGGAGCCAATCAGCACGCAGCTTGCTTCTACCAAGATCAAATAATGTCTGTGATTGGCTGTCTAGCGTCAGAGGCGGGCTCACGTAGCAGGAGCTGGAGTAGTTTCTTTTTGTTTTACAAAATTGGTGTAAAAAAAGTATCGTTATCTAATATTTTTATCTGTAGCGTCTTATTTCTAGTGTTTCGGCTACGGTATGATTATTTATTAATGATTATTTAATCTGTCGATTATTTTCTGGGTTTATCGATCAGTTGTCTGGTCTCTAAAATGGTGAAAAATGTGGATCGGTGTGTCCCGAAAAGCCCAAGATGACGTCCTCAAATGTCCTTTTTTGTCCACTCTGAGATATTCAGTTTCCTGTCCCAGAGTGGAGAAGAAACTGGAAAATATTCACATTTAACGAGCTGGAATCAGAGATTTATTATTATTATAATTGATAATTAAAAAAGCTGGCGGTTCATTTAATAGTTGACAACTAACCTGCCGCTCTAGTTTCAGCCACACAGCACTATTAACAACTATTACGCATCAATTACTGACACCAAAACCAACAAAACAGGCCTTTAACGTGTGTGAGGTGTGTTTCCAGAGATGTCCGAGCTTTGGTACGATCGCGGATGGAAATAAGAATAAAAATACAGATTCACAAACACGACAAAAACACACGCACACGCCTCCCGCGGAGGAGGACGGATGGAAAGGCTTACAAAGCATAAATATTATATTTAATTCATATTTATATATCTTTTCTCCTTTACTGACTCCCTGCGAAGATGTAAAACACCGTTAGAAAGAGGGAGAGGTGTCGCGTGAGCCCCTCGGTCAGAGCCAATCAACACGGAGCACCAGTGGACGAGGGTTACACACACACACACACACACACACACACACACACACACATGCACACCTCGGACGCAGGGTAAGGGGGGGCCATAACAGCGCCCACACACACACACACACACACACACTAGAGTGTGACAACACACACAGATACACAGACAGACACACAAACACACACTTGAGTGTAACACACACACACAGAGACACACAAAGACAGAGAGAGAGACACACACACACACACACACACACACACACACACACACTAGAGTGTGACAACACACACAGAGACACAGACAGACACACACACACTTGAGTGTAACACACACACACAGAGACACACAAAGACAGAGAGAGAGACACACACACACACACACTAGAGTGTGACAACACACACAGAGACACAGACAGACACACACACACTTGAGTGTAACACACACACACACAGACACACAGACACACAAAGACAGAGAGAGACACACACACACACACACACACACACACACACACACACACACACACACACACACACACACACACACACACACACACACACACACACACATTTACACCCCCCCCACCCCCAGTGTATGCGAGCCCCAACACACGTCTGTCCTGTTCGTTTAAGGGCGGTGGGTGTGGGTCTGCGTGGAGCGGGCGAGTGCTGGTCTGAGCCCTCAGGCGCCGAGGCCCGGCAGGTTTTCGGAGGAGTGGCTCTGTGTCCCGGTCAGTCCCCCATCCCCCCCCCCCTCCAGCCTGCTCTGTGTCCGCAGGGGTTCAAAGCTGGTGCACGATGCTCTCTGTGGGGTTGACGGGGACGGAGCCGTCCTGGCGCAGACGCTGCCACTGGAACGTGGTGCTGAGGGAGCCCACCTCGTCCTCCTCGTTCTCCTGCTCCTTGGCAAACTCCATGAACACCTACGGGACAGGGACACGGAGGAGAGGAATGAGGGGATGGGACAGGGACACGGAGGAGAGGAATGAGGGGATGGGACAGGGACACGGAGGAGAGGAATGAGGGGATGGGACAGGGACACGGAGGAGAGGAATGAGGGGATGGGACAGGGACACGGAGGAGAGGAATGAGGGGATGGGACAGGGACATGGAGGAGAGGAATGAGGGGACAGGGACACGGAGGAGAGGAATGAGGGGATGGGACAGGGACACGGAGGAGAGGAATGAGGGGATGGGACAGGGACATGGAGGAGAGGAATGAGGGGATGGGACAGGGACACGGAGGAGAGGAATGAGGGGATGGGACAGGGACATGGAGGAGAGGAATGAGGGGATGGGACAGGGACATGGAGGAGAGGAATGAGGGGATGGGACAGGAACACGGAGGAGAGGAATGAGGGGATGGGACAGGGACACGGAGGAGAGGAATGAGGGGATGGGACAGGGACACGGAGGAGAGGAGTGCGGGGATGGGACAGGGACACGGAGGAGAGGAATGCGGGGATGGGACAGGGACACGGAGGAGAGGAGTGCGGGGATGGGACAGGGACACGGAGGAGAGGAATGCGGGGATGGGACAGGGACACGGAGGAGAGGAGTGCGGGGATGGGACAGGGACACGGAGGAGAGGAATGAGGGGACAGGGACACGGAGGAGAGGAATGAGGGGACAGGGACACGGAGGAGAGGAATGAGGGGACAGGGACATGGAGGAGAGGAATGAGGGGATGGGACAGGGACACGGAGGAGAGGAATGAGGGGATGGGACAGGGACACGGAGGAGAGGAATGAGGGGATGGGACAGGGACACGGAGGAGAGGAATGAGGGGATGGGACAGGGACACGGAGGAGAGGAGTGAGACAACAGGAAGTGGGCACATGAGAAAGTGTAAATGCTTCACTGTAGAAGAACATCTGAGGCGCTCATACCTGCTCTAAGGTCGACTGGGAGAAGTTGTACTCTTCAAAGTTGAAGGTCTGCTTGGCTGAAGATAAACACAGATTAAGAAGATAAATTACATCAGGCTGCAAATAAAGATCCTTTTCATAGTCGATTAATGTGTTTATTATTTTCTGGATGACTGGATTAGTTGTCTGGTCTGTAAAATGTCAGAAAATGGTGAAAAATGTGGAATCAGTGTTTCCCCAAAAGCTCAAGATGACGTCCTCAAATGTCTTATTTTGTCCACAACTCAAAGATATTGAGTTTCCTGTCCCAGAGGACAGAAGAGACTAGAAGATATTCACATTTAACACGCTGACATCAGAGAAATTGTAGTAATTTGTCATTTTAAAGCTGACATTAGTCTATCGTCCATCACACATTTCAAAAAGGCATACAAACTTCTCCTTCTTAACAGCTACACGTGTACGCATTAATCGTTCATGTATTGCATTGTCCGTATTTGTCTAGCCGGTCCTATGTCTTCTAAATCTCGTCTAGTCCTTATTGATGTCCTGTACAAATGTCTGTCTCGACGTGCTGTAGTTAGGTTTTGTGTTTCTGAACAGGAACCTGCTGAAAACCAGTTCCTGAACTGAGTCAGGCCCGTCTGCATTGTAATGTAATGTTACTTTTAGACTTTCCTGTATAATAAATATAAATGAAATGAACCAATCAACTAATCTTTGCACAGATATGCATGTATGTGTAATCAACTGGCGCTCCCATGCCATCACCACAAAAATACTCGCATCATATCCCGATCACATGACCCCCAAAAAAAAATCTTGCAAAATCCCGAGAAAAAAATAAAAATTGCATCCTGCTCCCTTTCATTTCCATGTTATCTAAAGTTACAAGCGTTTCACACCGCGAGCAGGCTCGCGCGTCACCCAACGGACGAGAGAGAAAGAAAAAGAGCCGTTGTCCATCGCTGTCTGGAGGATAACTAGCCAGTTGATATCGAGTGTGTGCATTTGCGGTCAAATCACAGAGGTTGTTGCTACACTATACCTGCATTACCTGCAGACCTAGACCATTAAAACACGTAATTACGGAGATCTTCTCACACTCAAAACACACATTTCTCCGCCCACTCCAGTTAATTTCTATGCTCTTTTCAGTCACTGTCACGTTACAAACAGTGAAATTGACTCCTGTACCGCGGGACTCCCGCAGGAATACCGTGTGTGTGTGTGTGTGTGTGTGTGTGTGTGTGTGTGTGTGTGTGTGTGTGTGTGTGAGAGAGAGAGAACAGCAGTGACTCACCACTCTCTAACTGAGAGAAAGACTTGGCTAGTGATTTAACATCCTCCATGGGGATCTTGTAAACCATCAGAGTAGCAAAGCTGCAAAGAGCATCAGCCAACAGAATTAGGCGTGCACATGTAGTAGTGTGTATTCAATCACTTTAAACTAGTGCAAAGTGAATGGATTGATATTTTAACATTTTATTTTATTCATCTTGGAGCATTTAGTAACTCTGTTCATGGTGTTGCACAGGTACAGAGATCATTTATTAAAGGGTAACTACCGTTTGGACCCTATTTTCCTATGTTTTTGTGTCTAAGTGACTGATGGGAACACCAATCTTTGACACTGGTCCAGTATTAAGCGAGATCGCTGCAGTCGGCAGAGGAGAAACAAGCAACAATGTAAGTTAATAGGACAATTGTTGTTGCAGCTTGTATTTACCTTCAGAAAAGCGGTTGTTTTGCCGCTGACAGGCTCAGATTGATATTCTGACAACATTATGGAAAGGATTTCTAAGGAGAAAGACCTTTCTGTTAACAAGTAAGCTCCTTTTTTTAAGCATAAAAACATCTGCGAAATTGCGTTTGCTAAACCCACCAGACTCAATGCAAATAAACAGTCATTAAAGCATTGTAAAATACACTTCATTCAAAGTTGACAGAAACAAAATAAAACTATGATAAGCCATTTCAGGTTGTTTCCACTTTTCCAAAATCACAACTCTAGTTTTGGTTGAAATAAACACATAGTTTACCAATTTAAATGTGAAAATATGTTGGCTCTATACACTCTAAAAGTATTGTTTTTTTAAATGGAGTCTGGTGGGTTTAGTGCTAGCGGCTTCAGAGCTGTTTCTGGTTAAACAGAAAGGTTTCAAAAGAGGTTTTAAAGGTCTATCTTCTTAGAAATCATTTTTTATAATGTTGTTAGACACTTTGAATATTAATCTGAGTCCGTCTGTAGCAAAATAAAGAACTTTTATTGGACCTTTTGTTGTAATAATTTCAAATAGAATGTATCTTAATTTTTTTATTTATTTTATGAGAGCTTTATTCATCTTTTTGCAATCTTTATGGAGGTTAATATGCTCCCTTTCTTCCACCTTTTACATGCTGCAATGCACACATGGGCTCATTGAGTGGGTTTTTGGGTCTCACCTCTCCTGCCGCGCAGCGTGAGGGAAGATTCGGAGGATCTCTTTGTGCAGCAGCGCCACCTGCTGGAGCCCCGTCAACTCCTCTCGGAGTTTGACCTCTAAGCTGTAACCTTGACCGTATTTCCCTTTTAAATGTTGAATGGTGCCGATACATCTGATAGAGCATAGAAAAGTCTTTGTTATTGTACGTGTACAATGAAATTGGATGCAGTCCTATCAGTGCAAAACATCAGTGAAAGTGCAAAACAGGTGAATAAATAAATATAAAGAATAAAAACAAGCCTCTAAAAGTCATTATAAAAAATTGAAAAAGAGACAGGAGTAAGTTAAAAAAAAGAAAGACAGTAAAGACACAAAAACAAACAAACCACAAATACAAGACATGACTTGTGTTTTGATTGTCCTGAAAGTCCGCCTGAGGGCAGTAGTTTAAACAGAGAGTGTTTGGGGTGACATGGATCTTTTAGCATGAAAAGATCTTAAGAGAAAAACAGACGTTAAGTGATCCAGATGTCTGTAGGGTTAGGTACCGAGGCCCGGGGCTAATACGGCACCGGTGCCTAAATGACCGGTATCTACTGGACCAAACAGCAACGCGGATTTTGGTGCCTCATTTCGGTGCCTCTGAAATGACTGCGCTGCTCTCTGATGCTCCAAAACGTTACGGACATTACAGGCAACAGAAGCATCGCTGCACGTGGCGCTAGTTAACACTACACTTGACAGCAGGTAACGTTAGCCTACCGTTAGCCTAGCGTTAGCTAGCAGCTGGATTAAACACAGTTAAAATGCTAATAGCTAAAAGGTGTAAAAGTGTGACTGCATTTCACTGGAGAGGACAACAGAACAACACAGATGGTGCGTTTACTTGGAACTAGTGCATTCAAAGTTCTGAAACTACCCTTTTCCCATCTAGTTGTTTTTGAAGTTTAACAGCTATTTACTGGTGAAATAAGTTATTGTTATAAGTTATTACATTATTAATAAATAATTTCATTTTGACCATATAGCAATCAACAATGTCACCCACTGCTTTTTTAAGTATCAGTTCAGGCACCGGCACCGCTTTAAAAGTATTGCTTTAGCACCGGTATTGAAAAAAAACAAAAAAACGCTACTTAAACCCTAGATATCTGCCCCGTCAAAGAATGGCATACAGCTGTGAGTACTAACCTCAGCTGGCCGGACACCACAATCGCCACGCGGTCGCACACGGCCTCCGCCTCCTCCATGTAGTGCGTGGTGAGGACGGCTCCCCGCTGATGGTTCTTGAACGCAGCACGTATGGCTCTCCTACACAGAGAAGATGCGAGGTCAGAGGCGTTAAATATGGCGTGTGTGGGGGAATGGCCTTTATCAGTGAAATGCATTTTATTCCAATAAAAACAACCTGTCCTTCGATGATAAATGTATCTAGTCTCACCACATGCGCTGTTTAGACTTGGGGTCCATCCCCGATGACGGCTCATCCAGTAAAACGATCTGAGGGTTCCCGATCATACTCAAGGCGAAGCACAACTGTGAAAAAACAAGACAGTGTAGTCAATTTGGATATGTTGTGCGGTTTGTGCTAACTGATGCCTAAACCAGAACATGTTGGCAGAGAATCGAGAGGCTACCTGGCAAAATGTGTCCAACTCTTAAAGTGACCATTATATGAAGAACAAAATCACTTTTTCTGGGATTTGGGGTGTTATTTTGTGTCTCTGGTGCTTCTACATGCATACAAACTTGGGAAAAACTATCCAATGCTGTTTTGAGAGAGATACAGTTTCTGAACGTCCTCTGCCTTCAGTCTCCGGGTGAGCTGTTCAAAATCTGCACGGCTTTCTACGTCACTAGCCGAGACTTCGGTTTACATGTAGGGACCCTCGTTATGCTACTGTGAAAGTGTGGTGCTATTTTGAGCCTTGTTAGGGGGATAGAAATAGTGATTTATTTTTACTTCCTCCATGCCCTGACTACTAGCGTTATAAGCTAACTAGCGGTTTAAGCAAAAACTGGACACATTTGATTAGCATGAAAACAGATCCCAGTTAACTGTCGACTCAGCACCCATTTTTATCATGTCATTTAAATTATAAGTCCAGTCGATATTTTGGATTTGGACTTATTACAGTTACAAATGGGGACCACGTTCTCACCTTCCTCTTGAGTCCGGCTGACAGGGACTTGGCTTGTTTGTTCAAGTGGTCCTTTAGCTCCAGAGCGTTCACCACACTGATGAGAACAACAACAACAACAACAACAGAACTGTCCTCCATCATAAGGAAACAAAATGCAGTTAACCAGGTTAATCATTGTTTGATTATTCACCGTTGCCATTCATTTGCTTTGTGTCTTGAGTAGGTTCCTGTAGTACAGGTTGGTCCAGGTTCCTGTTATCCTGAACCCAGACGCTGAATATTCAGTCACGTTTATGTATTTAAATCAGTCATGGTGTTAAAGGTGTGTATGAGAGTGAGCCAAGGCTTACCGTCTGATGATCCCCGGTACATCCTGTCCTTTCAGGCCCTTGATGGCAGCGTAGATCTCCAGGTGCTCCTGCAGGGTGATCCGGGGCCACAGAGGGTTCACCTGAGGACAGTAGCCCACATGTTCCAGAGGATTGTCCACGGGACGAAACTCGGTGCTATAGTCCCCCATCAGCACCTGGACAAAGCCAAACAGACAGTGACAACATTATGTTCCACAGCCACAGTCTTTTTGCCCGGTTAGCTTAGTTGTTAGAGCGCCTGCCCATGTATAGAGGTTTTCCTCGACACAGAGGCCCATGGTTCGAATCTGACCTGCGGAAATGTCCTGCACCTCTTCCCCCTCTCTCTCCCCTTTCATGTCTAACCTGTCCTGATGATTACAGGCGGAAATGCCCCAAAACAAAATCTTACTCTTTATTTCGTAGGATAAGTTTGAGGAAAAAGTATTTCCTTACATTATTTCTAAGAGGGGGTTATAATACATTACTGATAGATATAGCCATGTGATTTGACTTTTCCAGTTACATGTACCACAGTTAGTTTATAAAATTCTATTAAAATGTTAAACATCCGGTTGAAGTAGAATCATTAAAACTAAGTTCATATGTTCATTAATTGTATGTCTTTACGTTGATTTAGCTTGTATTTACCTCACACATTTAATTCATATTTACAGCACATTTACTTTACGTTTTTTTAAGTTGAAGTTGAAGATAATTCCAGATGAGATGACCACAGATGTGGAATTCATGCATCCACTCATTTAACCCCCGAAAGTTGCGTGAGTAAAAGTCTTGAATGTGTATCAGGAACAAATATTCCCCAGTAGAGACAAGAGGAGAGTAGCTTCAGTATTATCTGTACTGTACCTGGCCGGCAGTGGGGTCCGTGTCGCCCGACAACATGTGCATGATGGTGCTCTTTCCTGCTCCGTTGGGTCCCAACAATCCGAGAACTTCACCTGAAGAAACAGCCATTATATTTCTCCTAAAATGAAGACTTTGGCTGAATATTTGGAATAGAGCAGTCCAAACACACCACGTGTGGTTACCGTGCAATTAAAGCTTTAGCTTAGTCCGCTTGACAAAAAGACTTAACATACCTTTGCGGACACAGAAGGAGATGTTCTTTGTGGCCACTTTCCTACTCTTGTTCAGAGAAAAACCTTCTCTTCTGCCCTTGTACTGCTTCCTCAGGTTACTCACAACCACCGCTGGTTTCTAAATGGACGAGTCACAGTGAAGAGAGCACAAATTAACTTTTTAATTGTGAAAGAAGTGATCAAAGAACAAGGGGAAGACAAGTACAGGGACACATAAAAAGCCAAAAAAGGTGATATAAGGTAAGACGGAGACATACGAGAAAAACCAAAAGCAAAAAAACAGAAGGCAAAACATAAGGGACACATCAGAAGTTCAAACTGCTGGGTACGTAGCAAATGAAGCTAAACACAGGAGCAGCAAAACTGTGTATGCAGATGGATGTGTGTGAGGCTAGTTGGTCATACAAGATACAAACATATGAATGCACATATACCGTATACATATACTTTGTACTGTATACATATACTGTGTGTGTGTGTGTGTGTGTGTGTGTGTGTGTGTGTGTGTGTGCGGGAAAGAAAGAGAGAAAAAATAAATCATATATCACTGTCTTTGTGTGTGTGGGTGGAGTGGAGGGTGGTCGAACCATCAAAAGGAGCGAGCCCAAAGCACAAGCATCTTTGGTAGGTGACCCCCAGACCCTCAGGAGGGGGTTTACTCATCCTCATTGCAGTTTCACCTTTACTTATGTTTTTGTTATTATTAGTTATGAATCTGGAGAACAGCAGCATCTATCCATCATGCAGTGTCAAGAAATGAAGTACAAATACTTTGTTATCTTACTAAAGTAGAAATGTTGGAGATATATATATATATATATATATATATATATATATATATATATATATATATATATATACACTCACCGGCCACTTTATTAGGTACACCTGTCCAACTGCTCGTTAACACTTAATTTCTAAGCAGCCAATCACATGGCGGCAACTCAGTGCATTTAGGCATGTAGACATGGTCAAGAGAATCTCCTGCAGTTCAAACCGAGCATCAGTATGGGGAAGAAAGGTGATTTGAGTGACTTTGAACGTGGCATGATTGTTGGTGCCAGAAGGGCTGGTCTGAGTATTTCAGAAACTGCTAATCTACTGGGATTTTCACGCACAACCATCTCTAGGGTTTACAGAGAATGGTCCGAAAAGAAAAACATCCAGTGAGCGGCAGTTCTGTGGGCGGAAATGCCTTGTTGATGCCAGAGGTCAGAGGAGAATGGCCAGACTGGTTCGAGCTGATAGAAGGGCAACAGTGACTCAAATAACCACCCGTTACAACCAAGGTGGGCAGAAGAGCATCTCTGAACGCACAGTACGTCGAACTTTGAGGCAGATGGGCTACAGCAGCAGAAGACCACATCGGGTGCCACTCCTTTCAGCTAAGAACAGGAAACTGAGACTACAATTTGCACAAGCTCATCGAAATTGGACAATAGAAGATTGGAAAAACGTTGCCTGGTCTGATGAGTCTCGATTTCTGCTGCGACAGTCGGATGGTAGGGTCAGAATTTGGCGTCTACAACATGAAAGCATGGATCCATCCTGCCTTGTATCAACGGTTCAGGCTGGTGGTGGTGGTGTCATGGTGTGGGGAATATTTTCTTGGCACTCTTTGGGCCCCTTGGTACCAATTGAGCATCGTTGCAACGCCACAGCCTACCTGAGTATTGTTGCTGACCATGTCCATCCCTTTATGACCATAATGTACCCAACTTCTGATGGCTACTTTCAGCAGGATAATGCGCCATGTCATAAAGCTGGAATCATCACAGACTGGTTTCTTGAACATGACAATGAGTTCGCTGTACTCAAATGGCCTCCACAGTCACCAGATCTCAATCCAATAGAGCATCTTTGGGATGTGGTGGAACGGGAGATTCGCATCATGGATGTGCAGCCGACAAATCTGCGGCAACTGTGTGATGCCATCATGTCAATATGGACCAAACTCCCTGAGGAATGCTTCCAGCACCTTGTTGAATCTATGCCACGAAGAATTGAGGCAGTTCTGAAGGCAAAAGGGGGTCCAACCCGTTACTAGCATGGGGTACCTAATAAAGTGGCCGGTGAGTGTATATACCACCACTTAAACTGATTTAGACGTTTTTAGGTTTTTAAAATCCATTTAGCAGCTGCCCACGTCCACAGCAGTACATTGCTTAGCTTCCGTGTCAGTACTTGCCATCTAACACACTGACTATGGATAATACAACCCCCCCCTTGAAACATATCCAAACCATCCCTTTAAGCTCAGTTAAAAACGTTTTAGGTAAACTGGCTCATATCTGGATCATCCGCTGAGATAAAATTCAACAGCTCCTTATTTTCCTGTACCAGAAGATTAGATATCCACTTACCTCTTCGCAGGACTGGCAGGTGAGGGCCTCCTTCACTCTGGCTTTCTCCATCTGAACATCCTCATCCTCGTTCAGCGCCTCTTCTGGATTTTTCTCCACTTTGGGCTTTGACTTGGATGAGATCCTGAAAATGCAAACGAATCTTCCATTATTATGTCATGAAGTTGAACCGACACGAGTCTCAATGCAGACCAAGAAGCTTGAACGGTTCATGTGAAATACATGAAACAAACCTATATGTTAAAAAAGAAATAATGAGGGAGCCTGTGATCTAAGATGTGACTTGAAATCTGATCATTACCTGCAGAACTGATCGTTTTTCATCGTCCTCCCACCGTAACGGATCTCAAGCCAACGGAGCAGGGAAAGCAGCAGGATGCACTGGAGATACGGCTGAGCACAGAAATGAGAAAATAAATGGCTGAACACACACATTCTGCAGTCTCTATTTACCGAATGTGGGGAAAAAAGTTAGATACGTACAGCTACAACCGCAATAAGCAGGTTCTTCCACAAGAAGTTCTCCTCGTACAGAGAGGGGAGGAAGGTCGCCTGTAAACAGGGTAAAGCATCAGTGAGGGGGCTCCTGCTCGAACAGAAGCCCCGGTCTTAAACCGAAACCGCTGGGACTTTGACATCTTCTCAAGCTTACCTTTAAGGGTCCAACCAAAGCACCCTGAACTATTCTATATGAATGAATGAACATGTGTTTGCAGTATACCATAAATCGATAGAAAAGGCGTCTCTGAATTTGTCAGTTCCAACTCCTAAGAAACATATCTGTCTCTTCACCGGGCAGTCTCTAACTTTGTGTGTCTGCCGTTTGCTGCTGGGCATGTAGCAGACAATTATGAGAGCTGGAGAAAGCTACCTATGGTTATACAGTACACTAATAGACATAATAGACAGAATACCAGCTGAGATCAGTTGCATTGTTTTCTTAACCAGGGCAGCAGTTTTCAGATTACATTATCCATCCATCCATCCATCCATCTTCAGTAACTACTGTTTTTTCAACCTGGACCCTATTTTCCTATGTTTTTGTGTATAAGTGACTGACAGAAACAGCAATCTTTGACATTGGTCCAGTATTAAGCATGAATGCTGTAACCGGCAGCCATGAAACGTTAACCCTATAGGGCAAATGTGCATCGCCAATTTGGTCCACTAAAAGTGCTTTATTTCACGACTGAAAGGCTCAGATTAATATCCTGTCTGACAACATTATGGAAAGGACAGACCTTTTTAGAGATATACCTTTTTACAACCAATTTAAGACCTTTCTGTTTAACCAGAAACAGCTCTGAGGTCGCTAGCTCTAAACCCACCAGACTCCATTTAAAAAAGCAATACTTTTAGCGCGTATAGAGCAAACATATTTTCACATGTAAAATTGGTAAACTGTGTTTATTTTAACGAAAACTAGAGTTGTGATTGTTGGAAAACTGGAAAGACGACCCAAAACGGCTTTTCAAAGTTTTATATTGTTTCTGTCGACTTTGAATGAAGTGTATTTACAATACTTAAATTACTGCTTATTTACATGGAGTCTGGTGGGTTTAGCAAACGCAATTTCGTGGAAGTTTTTATGTTTAAAAAAAGGATCTTACTCTTTAACAAAAAGGTCGACCTCCTTAGAAATCTTTTCCATAATGTTATCAGACACTTATATTGATTTAATATTAATTTGAGCCTGTCAGCGGCAAAACAAGCACTTTTGTGAAGGTAAAAACAAGCTGCACAATTGCTCTTTTCACTTACATTGTGGCTCGTTTTGACGCTGCCGACTGCAACGATCTTCCTTAATACTGAACCAAAGTCAAAGATTATTGTTCACATCAGTCACTTGTTGTAACTGATGATGTTAATTCTCAATGGCTTCATCCCGTCCACATCATGTGGTCTGTAATAAAGTTGGATGCAGGTTTTAAGACCAAAACGGCAGACAGAGAAACCATTGAATTAACTGACTGGTTGCCATAGTGAAGCTCCTACCTTGGTGATGCAGTTGAGGCAGCCCATGAGAGGGTAAAGAGGGTTGAAGAAACACAAGGCGTTGTGCAGGTTTCTGGTCAACCCAGGGCTGTCGTTCACAAAGGACAACTGAACCAGCGAGGCTGACACCACACACACCTGAGAAATAAGTTACTCAGTCAGATAACATCCAAAAGATGATAATGATCCCCAAAATTGAACTAAACCTAAATCTCTTTCAGTATTACCAAATATACAGCCAAAATAATTAGCCCTTTTACTGTTTATTTCAGGTATTGTGATCCCAGTTATTAATCTCAAGGACATCAGGAGCACATTATTTTGTGTTGTTGAAGTTCACATTTTGGACGGTGGTGACACGTGTATTTTCAATGTGTAAACACATGGCATCACGCCTCACCATCATGGAAATGACAGAGAAGAAATCTCTGTTGCTCTGGACTCGGGCGAAGCCGAAAGAAAACACATAGGTGAAGAGGATCATGGCTGGACCAAAGCCAACAGTACACAGGACCTAAGAAAGGGGAGGAGAGAAGTCATGAAAAGGGACTTCTTTATATTTCATGAATATTACCAGCAATATTATCTTGTATAGTCTAGTATAGTCTTGTATACTCCACACATCATTCTGAAATGGGAGGAAAACGTTCTCTGGTTTATTGGCATTTCTTTAAACCAATCACAATCTTGTTGGGCGGCGCTAAGCCCCGGACACAATAACGGTGCCTCTGGAAAATAGCCTCAGGAAGGAACTTGTTTTGGTGGAACGTTTGTACCTTAAAAAGTAGTCATGCAACAGAAAACTCAGATTGGACAGATAGTCTAGCTAGCTGTCTGGATTTGCAGAGATCTGAGGACCAGGTAACCATAATCCTCAGAAATCCAACGGAGGTTAGAATGGCTACACAAAGAAAAAGGAAGGTAATGGACATCCGGCCAAAATGAGGGACATCCGGAGGTATTTCCGGCGGCATCTGAGCAATCCCAGAAGTGGAACGTTGTGTATATAGACTACATCAATATTATTTGCATCATGCATTTGTTTTTGATTTTTAAAATATTAATCAAAAATGTGGAACAAAGAGTCCTTTTTTCAGAAATTAAGGTATTTTGTTTACCAAGGGATAGTACATATAATAATAATGTGTGATGTATGCGTGAGCCATCGCGTGTAAACGGCAGTACAGACCACAGCGGTGAGGTTGCTGGACGTGAGCAGGTTTCCAGAGTGGAAGGAGAAGAGGACGATGTTCATGGAGCAGAGGATGAGGTAGTAGAAGGGGATGTCCACGGCGGCTTGCCCGCACCAGTAGGCTGACGGCACCAGACCGGAGATACGCAGTGTAGAGCGACACTTGATCTGAGGGGAAAAACAGGCAAATATACACTCAGATGAACATATAGACCAATACATTTACTGTATTATTACATTAATAATCAGTAGGGCTGGGTTAAAATGATCAGTTCTCCGATTAAAATCAATCTTTGTTTGAGTGAGCTGATCCAGAAATGGAGAAGCCTGATTGGGTTTCTTGCCAAGGCTTCGTTAAAATAACTGATTCTCTAAAATTCAAAACTTTTTGAATATATGCCTTTTCACCATGTATGCATAAGTAGAAAGTACTTTAAACTAACTTTTTGGGGGTCAATTGTTAATGTAAACATCAACAAGGAGCATTAAGCGTTGCTTCTTGCTTTTACAATATACAGCATAAGTTCTATGAGAATCTTTTTTTATATCCAAGCTAAACTAGTATTGTAACTGAAATATATGGAGAAAGATAGCATCGAATCGGGACATTGTGAATCGGAATCAAATCTTTTTGACATGTACCCAGCCGTACTGATCCGGATCGTGAATCTTTGGGAAAGCCAGAAGTAACAGACACGGCAGAGGAATAGAAAGAAAATAATCTAAAAATCTAACCAACTGCTATGAGTTGCTTTGTGCACTACATGAGGAGACAGGGTCACCGATGTACAGAATCTTCTGGTGACTTTGTACAGTATCTAACACAAATCACATGAACGTGACGTACTTTTGGCATTCGTGATCCCCTTCTTTCATGTGTCCTGGTGCTCTCTACTTCTTAAAACTGTCCAATGAAGCTGTCCAAGTGCCACAAAAACATTCTTTAAATATGATACATGTCAGAGAAAGAGTGCATGATATTTCCCTATGTAGAGCCTAAAGGATCTCTCTGTCTCTCTCTAAACTCTAAATTTAAAAATGGACCAACTTAGTCCAAGGTGCATGTGTCCAAAGTGCAATCTTTCTTCTTAGACCCCTTTGCAGTAATCTCTCTCTCTCTCTCCTATAGTTACAACTTTGCTGCATGTGTCCGTGCAGTGAAATGCAATATTTCTTCTCTTTTTTTTTATTTATTTAACCTTTATTTAACCAGGAAGTCCCTTGAGATTGAAATCTCTTTTCCGAGGAAGACCGGGCCAAGACGGCACACCAGTTACAATTTAAACAGAAATACAACGTAGACAAGAATCACACAGAGGAAAGGAACACGTCACAAGTGGCAGTCACATTTTTGAATTACATGGCATTTTAACATGGCCTTAAATTCATTTAGTGGGACTAGATCATTAAGATGGAGCAAGTTTTGCAATGAAATGATTGTTGGTAATACAGACATTACCTCTCTGTCTCGAGTGTGGTCCATTGCGAAATACGCAGGCATTCCAGCTGCAAGCATTCCCAGTATGATGGCCTCTATGTAAACCAGAGCGTAGGACGTGGCATCTGGGATTTGCTGAGGGATGTCACAATGGAAACATTTAATTTATTTGAATGGCACGGGGAAAACAGGATAGATCAGATCAATAACAAATACTCACATAATCAAATGGTTTGGTCCAGGTTCTGATCGGTTTAGTACCATTCAGCCCTTTTAGAAGAGCGTTGCTTAGTATATTGACAGCCATAGGTAAGGAGTGAACTGTGGTGCTGTTGAACGCAACACTGTATCTGAAACCCTGTTCACAGACAGAAACCAAAGTGTTAAAGAGTGCCACATCTTGACAGTTGAACTCCACTCTATCTAATTATAAGGCTCTCAGTTGGAGAACTCCGCAGCACTCAAACAAAGAGCCCTTCATCTATGAACACCACGTCAACTGTAGGTGGAGGTGCTGCAGGAGAGGTGAGCCCACATCTGATGCTTTATCTCCTGTTTCATCAAATATCTGGTATCAAAATAAACTAAATCTGTCCAATAATAAATAAATGACCTTGCTGGATCCTGTTACGTTGATGGCGGCGCTGTGGGGAGCTGCGGACATGTAGTCGCTGTGTTTCATCATATCCACTTTGATGTCCTGAGACTCCAGGTTGTGGATGAAGTCCGAAATATCAGAGCCTGTTGGCATAGGAAAAAAAGCAATGCTGACCCAAATGCACGATAAACTCTGCACAGTGCACTGCATAGCCTTTCTTGTTGTTCTTGTATCAGACCAGTTGCATAATATTTTGTTCTTGCTAGGAGACCATTGAAACACCTCAGCTTATCATTACTTCACAGTGGAGTTAAATGACGTCGGGCAGTATTTTTTCGCTCTGAATTTAAGTTTTTAAAATCCAGGCGTTCAGGGCGCTTCTGCAAAACAGCCCGGGGCAGCGCAAAGGCAGCGAGCAAAACAATTTACTCTCATGGAATATAATTACACAAAGCCACACCACAGAGCAGTCTGATCGGGGCCGGAGCAGTTCAAAATGGAGAGAAAGGAGTGAGAGTAAATGATTATTCAGAGGGTCATCTTCAAGGAGGTCGGTTAGAATTACACCCGTGGGACAATTCTTATCGATTGTTGTGGCAGTGTAAGTTAACAGTTGTACAGCAGTTAGTATCCCATCACAATATTTACAGCACAAACACTTTCTGACAGAAATGAGATCTGAAGTCTAAATGGGAGGAACTCTTATTAAACATCAACAACATGAAAACATGAACCTATCAGCTTGTAGCCTCCCAGGAACAAGACAAAAATGTATCCTTCAGAAAATCTCAAGTGCACTCACCTGTTGAGTTCTGAACCAGGAGGCTGGTGGCGTATCTCCGTGGCGACTGGTTCCTTCTGAGGAGGTAAATGGGCAGAAACTGGCGGTCCGGGGAGTGTATCTGGATGTTTCCTGTGGCCAGAGATAGGACGAGCACAGCAGCAACAAACACCAAGAACAAGGCCAGGCTGCAGGAGAATGGAGGTGGTGAGGAGAGATGGGACAATCACAACACACAAGTACAGATATATATATATATATATATATATATATATATATATATATATATATATATATATATATATATATATATATATATATATATATATATATATATATATATCCAGCCCAATACGCTGTAGATCCATCAATTTATTTACATCAGATATTTGATCAGCTGCCTTCATAGTCAATGAGGATAATATATTTTAAAGTCCAGTTAATTGATTAATTTTCATTAGGGATAGACCAGCTATTGGCCCTGGACGATTGTTTTTTTTGCAGTTCCCAGATTATCTGCCTGATAACCGATAAAGTTATTGAATTAAAAAGTACAGATCTGTGTCCACCCCTCGGTTTAACTCACCACTGAGTCTGACTTAATGTCCCGCCCACAACACTATCTGACTCTCTGTTACTGGGTATTAGGTTGAAAGTTTCTAATTTCTTAAATAATTTCTTAAAGGGTAACGACTGATTTTCTCAACCTGGACCCTATATTCCTATGTTTTTGCATGTAAGTGACTGAACAAAAATCTTTGACACTGGTCCAGTATTAAGCGTGAACGCTGTAACCAGCGGCCACCGACCGTGCTGCGATGTAACGTTAACCCTAATGGGGCAAATGTCCCGAACAATTGACCTGAAACTGGATCTCGTTTTCAAAAATGGAGGTGTCTCTGAACACTCACGTGTAAACGAAGGCCTTCCTCTCCCGGCGCATGTTGAGCATGTGCAGCCAGGCCACGGTGCTGAACTGCTGCCGCCACAGAGCGTGACCCGACACCACGTCTGATTTGCTGTCTGAGAAAGTCAGCAGCCGCTGGTCTGTATCGTCCAGAGAGGCGTTGTCACATTCATCCTCGACCTGCTCCCGATTAAACACACTGTAGTCTAGGGGTGGGAAAGGAAAATCTATTCTTGTATGCATCGGGATTAGGCACGTAACAATTATTACATATTATTATATTGCAATAAATATTTAAGTAAGTAAGCAATCGCCTATGACACGTATGACTTTTGATGGTTTGGTCAATTTTATGTTCATTATTATATCCGTAGTGTACTTCATAGGCGTTTTTCTCGTGTTATTACATTATCTGGGTCACATAACAGTGATATATAACCAAAAGATGGATCCTGGGATTCATTCAAAACTTTAATTTGTTTGGAAAAGTAATAAATAAATCATTTTAAATTTGACTAAGAGAGACAATTATGTTGTTGATTGCAATTTTCTTTCTGAGACAATCAATTGTACATCACAGTACAACATTTGTAAACATTACAGCTCTAATCGTGATTTATTTTTGTATGAATTCTTAAAAATTGATTCATTTCCACAGAATCTCTATTTTTTATTTATTACCAATGATTGACCTAAATATTATCAGTTTATACTGTACCGCCAATGTCTAATTCATCATATCTGTTTCCAGCAGAACATCCATGTTATGGTCTTCTTTAGAAATGAAATAAAAGTCAGACTGACTGACACGTGATGTTCACTCTTCTTAGAAAACAATTTTTAGAAATGTCCCTTGATATATTGTCTCTGTAGAAGGAAAAGAAAATAGCAATACCCAATACTATTGAATCGCAATGAATGAAAATCGTAACATAAATCAAATCTGCACCCATGTATCGTGAGTCCTACTTTAGTCTGAAGACATTAAACACACAGGCAGAGAAATTCTCATTTGGACCGTCATTTTATTGAATAGGAAGTAGTTTCTTTCTTTTTTTTTATGTAACACTGCTTTGGCAACACACTCACCAGTCTGGTCCACTTCAGATTCTGACTCCAAACGAAGAAACACATCCTCCAGTGTTGTCATGGAAACCCCATAGTTGGTAATTCCCAGTTTGGGTTGACAGTCGAGCTCCGAGAACAAGCCTATGAAAGACATATTAATCAGCACTTGCTGCAGTTAACAGTCACAAATGAGTCATGGCTTTAGCATTCGTCTTGGTGAGGTTTGTGTAGACAGAGAGAGGGCCGGCAGTCACAGGAAGCCACGTAACGTACAAACAACTTAACTAGATAGGGTGATCTGACCTGAAAATGTGTCAATGCTCTCAAACGGCAGCGTGAACGTCAACTCTGCCTCGTGTTGGCGGGACAACTTAGCCTTGGGAACATGCTGCTTGATCAGTGACGTGATATTCTCAGCTTCACATCTCTCGTTGATAGACATTCTACGTGGGAGGAAAAGAGACTAGTTAAATAAAGACCTATACAGTATGTGGCTTACATATGTTGTTAATAAAGCTTAATAAGGGTTATAAAATCTCAGATGAAAGATTCAATACTTCAAGATTCAATACTTTTTGTCATGCAACTAAGTTGCTAGGAATTTGGTACAGTGTGCTCATTACACCAAAACAACAGCTTTCATAGCAGGACAATCCATACCCGTTAATAACACATGCAAACACTACGGGCCTTATCTTGCACCTGGTGCAGCGCGGCACAAAGCCCAACGCAGGTGTCTTTGCTATTTTAACACCATGCAGCGCCCCCGTCGTTTAAATAGCAAATGCACAAGCGCCCATCTTTGCGCCCATGGGTGTGCTGGTCTTACAGGGAGGTGTGTTCAAGGGGAATTTTTGGCGTATTGCTTTTTTGAGGCAGCGGGAAGTGATCGCACCATTGACCAATAAAAACCTGGTCTAAAGACAATAGCGCAGCATTTCATTGTTATTTTAACAGCGCATTAGTGAAATGCGCCTCGGCGCGTGCACAGCGTGCACACACTATGCTTGTTACACACACAGGGACGCGCACTATGCTTGTTACACACACAGGGACGCGCACTATGCTTGTTACATACACAGGGACGCGCACTATGCTTGTTACATACACAGGGACGCACACTATGCTTGTTACACACACAGGGACACACGCTATGCTTGTTACACACACAGGGACACACGCTATGCTTGTTACATACACAGGGACGCACACTATGCTTGTTACATACACAGGGACACACGCTATGCTTGTTACACACACAGGGACGCACTCTATGCTTGTTACACACACACAAACACACACAAAAATATGACGGTGCAAATCCTCCATCATAACAGCCATGCGCCAAGGTCCAAACCCACCTGGCATTTAAAGGGAATGGGTGATGACAATCTGATTGGTTGATTGCCTGTCCCGCCCAGAACACACCTCTGATTAATGAAGACACTAAGCACAACTCTTTTCTGCCGTTAAAATAGCAAAAGTGGATTTGGACACGCCCTAAACGCACCTGCGCCATGCGCTTCACGCCGCGCACTTAGATCGTAAAATAGGGCCAATAGACACAAACCCCCACCCCCACACACACACACACAATGCAAACCATTTATCCCATACTAAAATAGAGATATAAATAGAGATATAGCAGTATATTGGTACTAGAGCTGAAAAGATTAATCGATTAGTTGTCAACTATCACATTAACCAACCAACTTTTGATAATCAATTAATCAGATTGAATATTTTGTGAAATATTTTTTTATTTGAGAAAAAACTATTCTGATTCCAGCTTCTTAAACGTGAAAATTTACTAGTTTCTTCACTGCTCTGTGACAGTAAAAGGGATTTTTTTTTCGAGTTTAATCCCTAATTGTTACATTTTGTCAATGTTTTGTTTGTCTTTTGTAGGATTCCTACATGATTTCATAAATGTATCGGGTCATCTGTAAAATTGTTCACCAATGGGCCAGTAAGATTTTTTAAATATCCCAAAATAGCTCACTCTTCCGTAACTTGTAGCAGTTTTCCAGCTTGTGAAAGCGGAGAATAAAAACTACCATCAGAGACGTAACTTCTACTCGCCTGAGATGATATCCAACACCACACTTGATCTTGAGATACAGAGAAGAGCCGACACACTTCAGCTGTCCCTGAGAGATCACAGCTTTGCGATCTGAAGGGGAAAAAGCATCTGTATTTAACAACAACAACACATTCTGTGATACTGAATTGGGCTAGAAACTATGTCTTCAAAGTGAAACTTATCAGCATCAGATGCTGACATGAATAATGTCAACTGTAAGAGTAAAAAAAGCTTCATTATAAATAAAAAACTGGAGAAAGTTGGCACTAACTATTAACAGCTTGAAGTTGCTTATTCGTAATTGTTAGGAACAGAATTTAAAGTGCTCATAATATGCATAATAATTTTGGCAAGTTCCCTTTCCTTTATTGTGTTATATATCTTTTTTGTGTGGTTATAGGTTTACAAAGTGAAAAAGCACAAAGTCCCTATAATGCTTGCCTAGCTGCTGGCATGGAACGCCCTCATACTCTGCTTCTGACTGGCTAGTAGTCCTTACCTAGGTACTGTCAGGGCCCTCATACTCTGCTTCTGACTGGCTAGTAGTCCTTACCTAGGTACTGTCAGGGCCCTCATACTCTGCTTCTGACTGGCTAGTAGTCCTTACCTAGGTACTGTCAGGGCTCTCATACTCTGCTTCTGACTGGCTAGTAGTCCTTATCTAGGTATTGCACATGAGCAACAAAGGATGTAACAGAAGTGTGATGCCTCTCTCTGTAGCTAAAACGGAGAGCTCAACACACAGGGTGAAAAGAGCAGCACCAGCCATGTTCAGTTCAACCAAAATATGGTGTTTTCTGAAAATTAAACCATGTAAACCTATTCTGATATAACCACTAAATACAATTATAAACCTGAAAAACAGCATAATATGAGGACTTTGGTGAATCCTTGAATCTCTCACAGACTTATTACACTCCAACACTGTAATAAATCAACAGTACAGGTGCAATGCACTTACTTAATGATGTAACTTTTAACTGGATAAATGGCAAGGCTAAATAATTTTAATTTCTAAGATGGGATGATATCTGCCTAATGGTTTCGGTGCCGGTTGTGTTACCGAGACAGTTCTTACCAGCAAGAATGTCCGCCTCGTCCATGTAGTGTGTGCTGAGGACGATGACTCTGCCGGCTCGGCGGCTCTGCAGCAGCGACCACACCTGGTGTCTGGAGCAGGGGTCCATGCCCGCGGTGGGCTCGTCCAAAAGCAGGATCTGACAGGAACAAACATGGTGCAGTATAGGGTTGGTACTGAGACCCGGTGCTAATACGGCACCGGCGCCTTAACAACCAAAACCGGACCAAAACACGGATTTCAGTGCCACTTAAACGCCTGCGCTGCTCTCTGATGCTCCAAAAAAGACACTTGACGCAACAGAAACATCGCTGCATATGACCAGTGGTGCAAGAAGTATTCAGATCGTTTAGTTCAGTAAAAGTACTAATACCACACTGTAAAACACTGTTACAAGTAAAAGTCATGTATTAACAATGTTACTTAAGTAAAAGTATTTAAGTATCATTAGGAAAATGTACTTAAAGTAATTCGATCGTTGTGTGTTTAACGGCCAATCATTTCAGTGTGCCTGAGGAAGACCCAGCAGGGTCGAAACGTTGCAGCACAATAAACTGTATGAGAAAATTAGCCGAGTGTGGGCACCTTATAACCTGGTAGTGATAAGGCAGTGGATGAAATTAGCTCTTCTTTTAGCTGAGCAAAAGCTTTTTTCTGCCTCATTGTTCCATTTTATTTTGTCAGTCAAGACCATAGGCTTGGCACAGATAAGGTTTTGTAGCTCCTGGGTTTTTAGTGTGTCTAACAATGTGTGGGTGCTCTGGACTGTACTGCTTTATTTACCTGTCTTATATCTTGAATCATACGCCAATGAACCTTATCAGCCTTTCTTACTGGGAAAATTGGTGTATTACATGGCGAGTCGGGACATTCTCTGATTATTCCTGCTTCTAGTAACTCTTTAATTACTGGTGCAATGTCTCTCTCTGCCTCTGGTTTGAGTGGGCATTATACACCCACTTAATAAAACGGCCGAGCAGGGAATGAAAGCTTCGGAAGACTGCTGAATGTTTTTCAGCTTTATTCCCCTTTGCCAAAGAAAAGCAAGTCTGTGTCCGTGAGTAATTTTTCCACTCAAGTCTTTGAACCTAACAACCTCATTCTCTGAAGTTGGATCCAGCTCCTGTTTGCCCTGCACCTCACCAGTGAGGATGCGCACACTACTACTACTGCTCTACAATCATTTCAGTTGGGCTTGCAGTTTAATTTATAATAAAACATCAGATTTTATAAACTAGGCGTGTTTTGTGTGCAAAAATGTGAATGTGAAAGGTGGAGGGTGGGGGTGTGGCCTTGACCAACTGCACATGTTTGCAAGCTATGATGTCTCTTTCTCATGGGCGGGCCAAATTCTCTGGTCTGGCAAAGCAGAGAAAGGGGAGGTAACCTTTCCCCTTATGACATCATAAGGCCCAGATTGGCACAGCAAAGGCGACACAGGATACCCAGGGTTCAGTTTAGAAAACCTCATAAAGTGACATTTTCATGCCATCGGACCTTTAAAACGTATGGAGTTAGCACCGGTATCGGAAAAAATCCAAACGATACCCAACCCTAATGCAGACTGCTCAGAATGGACCCAAGCTGTTACTTTACTGCTAGGACTGGTGGGAGAATTACTGATAACTCGAGGCAGAGTGAGACCAGGACTCACACAAAATCAAATTTAAGTAAATGATTAATGGTTTAAAGCACTTCGTCCAGGTACCTTAGGATCTCCGAGAATGGCGATGCCCACGGAGAGTTTCCTCTTTTGGCCTCCGCTCAGATTCTTGGCCTGAGCAGTCATGATCTTCTCCAAGTCCAGATCCTTCAGCACTTTAGTAACCTGTTAAGGGGGAGATAGAGAGAAATCACCTGTCACTCTAAAACAGTTTCACCAGTCAATCTCACACTGCCTTTTTGAATAAACCATCTAAGATTATGGATGTAAACAATTGAAAAAGTTGAACAAAATAGGCGTTAAAACAAAAACAACAATAACACAGAGAAGTGTTTTGATCATCACATCTAGAGCTGCAATGATTAATCGATTCGTTGTCAACTATTAAATGAATTTAAAACTATTTTGTGATTTTTTTATGAACAAAAAGCGGTGTGAAGCACATGTCTGCAACAGAGTCTGTTCACTTTAGACAACATGGGAATGAAATGGGAGCAGGACGTGATTCTTTCTCTCAGGATTTTGCAGTATTTTTTTGGGGGCGGCAGTCGCGTGATCGGGATATTTTTGTGGGCTCTGGATGGGATGGGAGCGGCAATTGATAGCACATACAGTACATGCATATCTGCAAAGATTAGTTCATTGGTTGTCAGCTATTAAATTATTCACCAACAGTTTTTGAGTCATTTTTTATCAAAGAAAACTACAAATTCTCTGATGTCAGCTTGTTAAATGTGAATATGTTTCTAGTCTCTTCTCTCCTCTGGGACAGGAAACTGAATATCTTTTGAGTTGTGGACAAAAGACATTTGAGGACATCATCTTGGGCTTTTTGGGAAACACTGAAATAACCGGCCTACTTACCTCAGCATCGATGTTCGAGGGCGGGATCCCTTTGATGGCTGCGAATATCCTGAGGTGCTCCTCCACAGTGAGCACATCAAAGATGATGTTGAACTGGGGGCAAATTCCCACCAGCTGCTTCATTTCGGACCCATCTGCGATCTCCGATACGGGGGAGCCGTAGATGGTGGCCGAGCCGTTAGTGGGCAGGCAGATGCCACACAGGATGTTCATGAGAGTGGACTTTCCCGCCCCGCTGTGTCCCAGCAGAGCCGTGATCTGGCCCTCGTAGATGTCAAACGTCAAACCTGGGGAGGGGATGTAAAGAAAGAGAGGGACGGCACCGTGGAATCACAAATTGCGGCGTCATATACAGTACAAACAGACACACAGTTGGGTTGAACAGCATATTGTTGCAGCATTGACGTTCCAATGTAGGCATGAGCAACAGAATAGAAGGGAATAAAACAAATTAGATCCACCATGGAAACCACGTTTCTGCTTAATAAAAATTTAAACTTGCAAGCAATCCCTGCAGATTTATTTTTCCTGACTAATCTTAAAAGGAAAATCTATTCTTTCTGCTTACAGACTTATCTCATGAACCCAACCGTCGCTTTCTTCTTTCACTAAACCGAACTCCGTTCTTTTTTTCCTGAACTTAACCGCGACAGTTATTAAAGTTATTATTATATTATTATTATATTAAAGTTCTGATAAATAAAATGTATAAAAATACCAACTTTAGATATGAAACTTAAAGTCCTTTGAACAAAAACACATAAAAAAATAAAAATAAAAGAATCATTGTGGCCAACAGGGACGCTGTAGAGCGCCCTCTAGTGGACAGACTTTGCACACAAAAGGTGTATTTTTTCATAATTCCCCAAATCTTTCTCTAACTTTTTTCTCTCTAAAATGGAGCTACAGATATTAAAAGCTGCACAAATTTAAAAAAAAAGAACTGCACAAACAATTTTTTGAATATTGTTCAGGCCCTTCCAGAGTTGTGGACACACTATGAAGTCAAATACTTTATACTGTGACAACAGATCACAACATCTGCTAATTAAGAAGCCTTTGACTTTAAAAAGGAACCAATCATGTCAAAGTGTTCAGGACTCACCTCTCAGAGCCTCCACCACGTTGTCCTTCTCTTTGTACACTTTCTGGATGTTATTGATGCTGCCAGAGAAAGAGAAAGAGGAACAGGAGCCATCAAGAATTTCCTTTTCACAAAGTGTAAACACAGAAGCAGTGTCAGAATGAAGAGCAGCTCTCGTCGTACAGACTGGTCCCCCCAGGGCTTTAACGGAGCCTGGAAACTCTCCCAGCCTTCATTTCTCTCCTCATGCTTCAGTATCAAAGGTCTCATCCTCTGAATGGATATTTTAGACATAGGGCTGGGCAACAAATCAATATGATACTTTTATAATTTTGCTTGTTAACCACATTAGTGATGATAATTTATCTCAAATCTCATTGTAAAAATATTTTGTGAAGGCACCAACTGTCAACCCTACAATATCTTCGCAATATCAATTAATAGTGGTGGTGCAGTGGATATAACAAATGCCTTTGGTGTGGGAGAACTGGGTTCGATTCCCACTGTGATACATCATCAAATGTGTCCCTGAGCAAGGCACTTAAGCCCTAGTTGCTCCAGAGGTGTGCAACCTCTGACTAATAGAGCAACTGTAAGTCGCCTTGGATAAAAGCGTTAGCTAAATGACATGTAATGTAATGTTACTGTATATCGACATTGATGTATTTGGTCAAGAATATCATTATATCTTATTTTCTCCCTATCACCCCCAGCCTGATATAGATTGAGACATTTTGTGCATGGTATGCTAAAACAGCATGACATTTTTACTGTCTAAAGTGATATGATGGTGCTACAAAAGCAGGCGCCATAAAAATGTAGAAACCTACTCAGAAATGCAACAAACTGCATTTCCAGGAAGCACTTATTGCAACAGAAATATGCATCCAACTGAGATTCATATGCAGGTTCAGACTTTTACCGGATGGCTTCTTTCCCTCTGAACTCGGCCGAAACAGGCTCGACCGACTCGTCCCCACCAGGAGCGCCGTTCGCCTCTGTGTCGTACACGGAGTTCACTTCAACGTAGCGCTTACTGCGTTTGGACCAATAGGAGGGCTTCAGGAAGTACACCAAGGACCTCTTTATTCCAAACTCCCCTGCATTTCAGACAAAATTTAGTAGGTATTACATTGATAGTAATACTAAACAATCATAGGGTTAAAGAGCAAACTTAAAGTGGACAGCTGCAAAGATTAAATAAGCAATTAGTTGTCAGTTATTTCATTAATTGGCAACTATTTTGATAACCAATAATCTTTTATTGGTTATCTCTTTTTTTTTTAAGTAAGACAAGTTAAATTTCTCTGATTCCAGCTTGTTACAACATGTTTCTAGTTTCTTCTTTCCTCTGTGACAGTAGACTGAATATCTTTGAGTTGTGGACAAAACAAGACATTTGAAGACGTAACCCTGAGCTTTGGGAAACACTGATCTATATTTTCTTACATTTATTAGACCAAACAACTAATCTATTATTCGAGAAAATAATCGACAGATTAATGGACAACGGAAATAATCGTTGCAGCACGGTGAAATTTTCTTCTGCTGCAGAACTAATACAACTTATAGTATTAAAGTAGACTTAATTAGTTGTACATTTTATTCTGTGTGTGTGTGTGTGTGTGTCTGAGACTGGGCATGGGTTTCTATTTTTTTCTTTTCAAGGTTTAAATTAATGTTTCTTTTCATTATCGGTTACGTGTATATATATATATATATATATATATATATATATATATATATATATATATATATATATATATATATATATATATATATATATATATATATATATATATATATATATACACACATACTATTAAATGCCCATGACAGCTTTTGTATTGCTTATTTTGTCTAAATCCTCTCAACTTATTTAGTGTGTGTGTGTGTGTGTGTGTGTCGTGTCTATACTCACCAGGCAGAACCTGGTCTAGGTAGAGAGCCAACAGAAGGTAGAGGATGCAGTCCACAACCAGCATGAGCAGGGGCACATAAAGAGGATGCGGGCCGTTGGCCAGGGAGGAAAACACAGCCCCATCTCCCTGGGCCTCCAGGTAAACCACCTAACACACACACACACACACACACACACATTTTTCAATGATACATGGCTCCCAATTTACATTTAAGCAAACAGACATTTGCAATATCATCAGTCAGAAGCATCAGTGGTCAAAAGATAGCAATGTGAGTTAGTTACTGATTATTATAACATGAGCAACCTAATCTACACCTTCATGTGAACTATTTTGTCAAAAATAAATATTTTTGGTTTTCATAAATATGTGTAGCAAAAACTATGCAAAATGTCTTTAAATAAAAAAAAAAACTAGAGACCATCTTGCGATGGGACTGAACAGCCAGGATGCAAATTTGGGCCACAGGCGTAAAGGAGGCCCTTTACTACTTCCTACCATCCTGTTTCTGGCACACTTCCTTAGAGCGCATCCATTTGCAAACTCTGCCTTTATTTTGATCTAAAATACACATCTTCAAACAAACAAAATCTGGCTGCGGACACATAAACACCTGGCAAAGCACTCAAAATGGCCTCTGTGGTAGTTCCCCTTAAAGCACGTCTCCAGGACCACATTTTGGAATGATGATACTGACTCACAAGGAGAAGCAATGCCTGCATCCCTGTCGTGGCTGGTAAATAAAGCTACAGACACAAGAAAACACAAGACGACAACTGCAGAAATGGATGGAAATGGACCCTGGTGATGGGAAAGCGTCATGGGAGGGGAACAATACCAGCAAGACGGTATTAACTACATTCCTGGAGACTATTCTTGGCCAACCAGGTTATTTCATAACACGGCACATACTCGAAGATGACCAGTGGAGCATAGTGTGCGTTTGTTACCTGTGCGATCCCGATTGAGAAGGCACTGGGGGAGAGCAGACAGAGAAGCCAGACCAGCGGCTGCGGGAAGTCCTTCATCAGCACCGTGAAGAGGGACAGGCAGCCAAACATCACCGTCAGCATGGAGCCCACTGTGCTGGCAAACTTGGGCTTCTTAAATAACGGAGTCAGCATGAAGGAGAAAAAGATCTGAGAGAGAGAGAAGGCAGAGGGAGATAGGAGGAGAAAATCAGTATTTCAATGACTACCACCCTCAATGTTGTTATGCAGAGAGCACCGACAGAACTCAACAGTGCTGTGAATAAAACCCTCCAGCTGACTGTATTGGGGTTGGTATCAATCCATTTCTATCAGGATGGGAATAAATCACCTCCCAAGATAAGCAATAATTTTAGAAAATGTCATGCTTATAATGCTGCAATGAGTTACAAAAGATTTTGCATAGAACACACAACAAACTACACACAACCCATTTAACCCATCCCTAAAAGCAACACACTGTGGTCTCCTAGCCTTGCCTACATTACACCTAATTACTAAATCACTTCCGAGAAGACTTGTGTCTCATTTTTCACTACTGGGTAGAAATCGCCGAAATGTATAGCTCAAAACCTAGGACAACGAAACCAAAACTAGCTGTGTGGCTAGACGCCACTGGGGGTAAATGAGATGAAACTATTGTCATTTGAGTGAAGTGACCCTTTAAACAAAGCAATGCATGTGTTCAGGTTTTCTTTCCCTCCGTTGCAGCTCTACTCACCGATGATATCCCATAGAGGAAGATGAGAAGGAAGACGACAAAGAAGTCGCTGTTGGGGAACAGGGCCGTGTACGTAGCAATGACGGACATCAGGATGGACATGGTGGTCACTAGAGCAGCGTACAGGAGGCCCCATGACAACCTGTTCAACAACACAACAACTTAAAAGGTACACTGTGGAGCCATTTCTCCCATCTAGCGGTGAAATTGTATTTTGTATTCAAGCGAACAGTGCTCTCTAGTGCCTCGCTTTTTCAAATGCGTGTTGCAACTACGCCGTTATGTTCAATAGCTTCTGATTTTTGCTTTTTTGGCGACGAGGATTACTTCTCCTATGGCTCGCCATAAGTATGATCATCCATTATGAACTAAAGTGCCGTGCAGGCTTTCAAATTTGCCGGGGCAGCGACAAGCGCCTCTCGCTGATCTCCTTCTCCGTTTCAGCTTGTTTCAGTCACGTGAGGCTGTCTCTGTACGAAAACGCATACACGTGGCAGAGGCAGAGAAAAATTAGCTGGTGCTTTATGTCCCTCTCAGCAATTATAGTTTTTCAAAATGGCGGAAAAACACGGAAGCCTCCTTGGACTTGTCCATCCAACGTAAATACAGATACAGAATTCTTCGCTTACAAGGATAAGTCGGATCATTGGCAGAGGTAATTTTACACCAATGAGGACTCATTTATGAATGAAGACATTGATTTTAACTAATACAATAGTACACTATACAGTGTACCTTTAAGCATGTAAACAATCACACAGAAAGTGAGTTATTACGGCTCATTTCCATAGAAAAAAACCTTAACAAGCGTCTGAAGCTACAGGGACCGATGCGCGTTAGTCACCCACCAGAAAGACGTGTCGTAGAGCCCCATCATGGTCATGGTGTCTTTGAGGCGATGCTCCTTCTCCGCTGCCACATTGACGATGAGGAAGGTGACAAAGGGTGTGAAGGCCAGGACCAGGTAGATGGAGATGAGGGCGTGGGGGAATTTCTGCACCTCCACCGAGCCCGGCTGACCCATCATTACGACCTTGAGGTCCATCTCACTCCACACTGAACGCTTTGTCTGCATCTGTACACAACAGATGGATCATTAGGCTCAAACTGGGACTGTTAATAATGACTATCTTCATTATAGATTTGTTTCTGAACATCTCAATCTTTCTATTTTACAAACCAAATAACCAACTAATCCTTTCAGCACTACATTAGATCCGACCGTACTTGAACTAGCGCTGTGGACTTAATCGGATTTTGATCGCAAGTTCGATTATGGCTCCCAACAATCACAAAAGCAATGTAATGGAGAAAAAATATTATTTTGCACATTACATTTTGCAAGTGAACTGTTATTACGTCGCATCTTCGCCCCTCCAGAAGGCTGAACTCACTCAGCCAACATTTGATTATATTTTTTGTACTATTTATTTTAAGGGGAATTCAAAAAGTTCAACGGGAAAAGTATTAAGTGACATGTCACAGTTTAAGGTGTTGTTGATTAGTTTAAAGCTTTAGTGCATAACTTTGATAACTTGATGAACTTTGATATTAATGAACGCCATTGCCAAATGAGTTGCTGCAAAGCTAATTAAGACTATCAGCTCCACACAACTCTCTCTGTATTCCTCAGCATGACTATGTTCAGAAGATTGTGGAGTCACGGGACTTTTTGGGTGGGGGTGGGGGTGGGGGTGGGGGTGCGCGGTCACAAAAGGATTTTATCATGTGGACCCGTCAACAGTTTTGTTGTCATTGCTTAGAATTCTTCATGGGGGCGACAGAAACTACACACTATAGCTTTAACTGTTGTAAATGCAACATCTTTCCAAAATACATTGAGTAATTAGACAAGTTCAATAATCGTGATTTCAATATTAACCAAATAATGGTGATCGTGATTTATTTATTTATTTTATAAATCGAGCAGCCCTAACATGAACTACTGTTGCCATCTTGAAATAAACCATAGATGACACACCCTATATGTATTTGTCCTTTAATACCTTCAGATCCTCCTCTTGTTATATTAAATGTACAAACCAACATGCATTAAATGTGTAAAGAAACCAAAAATATGAAATTGTCTTTGTATAATAAGTTATGGCTGTGTGTGTGTGTGTGTGTGTGTGTGTGTGTGTGGGGAGGGGTCGATTCAGGCATGTATCGTAATATACTATATATATAAAAAAAATGTACCAATGATTTACCTAAATATTTTCTGTTTTTCCATGTTTTGTTCTTCTTTAGTAAAGTAAATACATGTCAGACTGATTGACTGACGTGTGATGTGCATTCTTCTTAGAAAACAATCCGTTTTAGAAATGTTTCCTGATATATTATCTTTAGAAGTGTTTTATTAAACTTTTGTTTTTGTTAAAGAAGGAAAAGAAAATCGCAATATTCAATACTACTGAATCACAATACTTCCAGAATCGCAATAAAAGAAAATCTCAATGCAAATCGAATTGGCACCCATATATCGTGAAGGAATCAAATCGGGACAAAAGCATATCGTCTCGGCCCTAATAAGTTATTCTGAACACAACTCGCACTGCATCTCTTTAAGGTCGAGTTGGTTCAGACTGGGGGACATGGTGCTGATCTCCGGCCCGTCTCACCTGGATGATAGCTGCATCGATCAGAGACTGGAGGCGGATGAAGCCGGAGTACCAATAATTAGCTGCTCTGCAGTTCACCGAGCTAGTAAAACAGTTGGCTAGAGGAGAACAACACACAACAACAACAACAACATAAGCTTTGGGTGTGCCAGATATAAATGACAAACACTTTATATTTCAGCTGTGTTCCCTCACACAGGCATATGATTCAATACACACAACTTATCCCCCAACTGCCAACTCAATGACACTTGTCGTGGACATTATTCGTTAAATATCAACTTATTGATAACTGATTACCTACGAACTAGTACGAGTCAGCATGGAGTCTTTAAACCAAAGGCCTCCTAGGCAGTGTGTAGTGTATGTGAAGGTTTATGTAATTCTGTATTTTAATTATAATCTTTAAAATGCTCTTAAAATTAGGTTGGAGCATGCCATCTGTTCATTGGTGGCATAAAAATAAACTGAATACATTTCATATAAACTCTTTGGAATATTTTTAAAGGACCAATGACACGCTGCTCTTTGGATGCTTTTATAGACCTTAGTGGTCCCTAATACTGTATCTGAAGTCTCTTTTATATAGACCTTAGTGGTCCCTAATACTGTATCTGAAGTCTCTTTTATATAGACCTTAGTGGTCCCTAATACTGTATCTGAAGTGTCTTTTATATAGACCTTAGTGGTCCCTAATACTGTATCTGAAGTGTCTTTTATATAGACCTTAGTGGTCCCCTAATACTGTATCTGAAGTGTCTTTTATATAGACCTTAGTGGTCCCTAATACTGTATCTGAAGTCTCTTTTATATAGACCTTAGTGGTCCCTAATACTGTATCTGAAGTCTCTTTTATATAGACCTTAGTGGTCACTAATACTGTATCTGAAGTCTCTTTTATATAGACCTTAGTGGTCCCTAATACTGTATCTGAAGTCTCTTTTATATAGACCTTAGTGGTCCCCTAATACTGTATCTGAAGTCTCTTTTATATAGACCTTAGTGGTCCCTAATACTGTATCTGAAGTCTCTTTTATATAGACCTTAGTGGTCCCCTAATACTGTATCTGAAGTCTCTTTATATAGACCTTAGTGGTCCCCTAATACTGTATCTGAAGTCTCTTTATATAGACCTTAGTGGTCCCCTAATACTGTATCTGAAGTCTCTTTTATATAGACCTTAGTGGTCCCCTAATACTGTATCTGAAGTCTCTTTATATAGACCTTAGTGGTCCCCTAATACTGTATCTGAAGTCTCTTTATATAGACCTTAGTGGTCCCCTAATACTGTATCTGAAGTCTCTTTTATATAGACCTTAGTGGTCCCCTAATACTGTATCTGAAGTCTCTTTATATAGACCTTAGTGGTCCCTAATACTGTATCTGAAGTATCTTTTATATAGACCTTAGTGGTCCCTATTACTGTCTCTGAAGTCTCTTTTATATAGACCTTAGTGGTCCCTAATACTGTATCTGAAGTCTCTTTTATATAGACCTTAGTGGTCCCCTAATACTGTATCTGAAGTCTCTTTTATATAGACCTTAGTGGTCCCCTAATACTGTATCTGAAGTCTCTTTTATATAGACCTTAGTGGTCCCTAATACTGTATCTGAAGTCTCTTTTATATAGACCTTAGTGGTCCCTAATACTGTATCTGAAGTCTCTTTCCCAAAATTCAGCCTTGGTGCAGAATTCCAGCCACTAGAGCCAGTCCCACAATGAGCTTTCCTTAGTATGTGCCATTTCTGTGTCTGTAGCTTTTGAGGAGGAGAGAGGGGGGGCATGGTGGAGGCTGGGGGTGTGGCCCTGACCATCTGCCTCTTTGCTCGTTTGAAAGTCATGATGTCTCTCTCTCATGGGTGGGCCAAATTCTCTGGGTGGGCAAAGCAGAGAACCAGATCAGCCATCTGAGCTTTCATTTTCTGAAAGGCAGAGCAGGATACCCAGGGCTCGGTTTACACCTATCACCATTTCTAGCCCCTGGGGGGGCCATAGGCAGGCTGGGGGAACCCATATTAATGTTAAACATACCTCATAAAGTGAAATGTTCATGTTATGAGACCTTTAAATAGAGGGAGGACTGAAAACATTTGGTTACACTTCTACATAAGAGGGACATGACACTGTCATCAACATTATAAACAAGTCCTAAACGTTTCTGACATAACGCTTCTTTTTGTGTCATTCGGTTTTGTCATGACAAGTTAAGGTTATGATTAGGGTTCTTGTGTCATGACAGCTGCATGTCACTCTTATGTTTATACCGTAAAGTGTTACCAAACTTGATGTATATACAAACCACCTTTTTAATGAAGTTGGGACGTTGTGTAAAACGTAAATAAAAACAGAATACAATGATTTGCCAATCCTTTTTAACATATATTGACTGAATTGAATACACTACAAAGACAAGACATTTAATGTTCAAAGTGAGCAAATGTCTTGTCTTTGTAGTGTAAAGAAGGCGGCAAAATAAAGACAATCCCATTAGACATTACCAATGGATTCTGTGTAATCGCTGGGTAAGGGCAGCTGGTTGTAGGGGAAGCGTAGCCTGTACGACGTGGCAGCGCTGTCCATGAACACAACACCAACGTAGCTGGATGGCTCATACAGACTGGCGTTCTCCAGGTCCTCCTCGCTGGCAAACATCTCCAGATGATCCTGTAGGTCTAAAAAACACAAGGTGGAGAATTAAAAGTGTGTGTTTCGAAAGATGCAATTTATTTGACTATCACAAACTACCTGATTAAGGTTGGTTTTTGAATATATGTTGTTTTGATATTACAGTATACCTATGTGTGCAATACAGTATCTTTTAAGCACCATCCGCAATTTTGTTGTATTTATAAATTGTAATTAGGGGTGTATGAATAACCGTTTCTAATCAAATTCGCAATTTAAAGAAAGTAGTGCAGTGCCCGTTGAAAATGTGCCTGTTTGTGATCACAAAATATCACAATGACAGGGTGGAGAAATCAGACATTAGGGTATTAGGGCCCGTTATGAGAGCTAGTCAGCGCATATCTGCGTTCATCAACCACCAGAACAGGACCGAGTGTGTGTGTGTGTGTGTGTGTGTGTGTGTGTGTGTGTGTGTGTGTGTGTGTGTGTGTGTGTGTGTGTGTGTGTGTGTGTGTGCGCAGAGAGAGAGAGAGAGAAAGAGAGAGAGAGAGAGAGAGGTGTTGTCTTGTGTCGGATCATTAATGAATTTAACATTCCAGCAGAGGTGGTCATTTCCATACAGGTTTAGTGGCCTGACGCTTAACGGTGACGTAGGGGGATTTGATTCGAGTCTGATGAAAACTGATGGATCGGCCCGGTTCAACTCAGAGATTTTCTTGCATTGCACAGCGCTCTGAAAAAATGATCTCCGAGATTAGGCTACGTTATGTTCTGCCGGCTCACAGCATTTTAATACAATAGCAGGAAAAGAGCCCCCCTGCGGTTCTAAAACGTTCTGCATGTGGCTGATGTGCAGGTTCCCTTCCCCCCCCAAACACGGACACACATATATACAGATACTCGCTTTATAAGATATATAGCCTCCCCATAAGTGGCATCACGCTCTGTCTGCACTAGTTGTGTGGTTGTGCTTTGCATGTGTGATCTCCTGAATTCGGGAATTGTCGCCTGAGGTGTATGTCAGGTTTTAGCTGCCAAAGCTCAGCTGCTCTGTCTCTGGTCCTCAGGGTGAGAGGGGGAGGGGTCAGCGGCTAGAGTGGCAAAAGCCAACGTGTGCTTCTTTTACCGATATATATTTAACGATATCTTTTGCATTTCTAATTCAAATCAACGTCAAACTTGGCACTGCACTTTCCCGTGCCTGTAGCAGGACACCTGTCAAGTTTGAAGTCCATCGGACTAACTGTTCCACACACACACACACACACACACACACACACACACACACACACACACACACACACACACACACACACACACACACACACACACACACACACACACACACCTGAAATTTATAGATACACGCGATTAGCTGATTGGGAAGACTGCAAATAATCGACTTATCGACTGAAATATTTAGTTGAATGTTTGGTGTAACATTTGGTTTAACATTTTATACACCTCTTTTCAATATTATATTTACTGTTTTTAATTAGATAAATGCTGGAATGATGTTATAAATATCACAGATTGTATTAAGAACAAATGTATTTTTCATTTATTTATTTAGGTGGTGTTAGGTGCAATATGTAGCTGATATATATATATATATATATATATATATATATATATATATATATATATATATATATATATATATCATATCTAATATGCATATATATATATATAAAATATATAATATATAATTTTTTCCCCAAATTGTTCAGCTCTAATTGTAATATAATGGCAATAACAGCTTCTTATCTATTTAATCTTATATTTGGTGACCCGTAACTCTCCTCAGCCACTTTCCCATTTGACACAAATCAACAGCTGTGAGGAACACAAGGGTTTTACTGTAGGTGCGACTATAAAGGACGAGATGATTCTCAGACACTTACGCATCTCCTGGGCCACCTCTTCCATGATGTGGTTGGTGATGTTAGTGATGGGTGTGTAGCCCAGGCCCTTGACGAAGTGGTCGTCACGCTCCAGCTCCATAGTGCTGATGCCTCCATAATAAACGTGAGGATTCAGGGTGCTGATGAGTACCAGGAGACCCAACAGTAGCAGAGGTAGGATCAGCTCCTGTAAAGACAGACAGGCACACATAAGAATCAACTGATGAGAAAACACTGACATCCCAGGGGCGATCAACATATTCGGTGTCTGTCTTCTGGCATCTCCTCCCAGTTGGATTGGGTCACTTCCCACTCAACATGGATCCACACGTAAATGCCTAGTAATAAACCTTTAATAGCCCAGGTTCCATCCAGCCTGAGATTATTTGTTCTGTGAGATGGGTCAATCCTAAACGGGATGGATAAGCACATACAGTAACAAGCTGGGTCCAAGCTAGTTTAATGATAACCAGACAGATTCTTTTAGGATGAAATCATGTAACCTATTCTGGTACAACCTCAAAATACAATTATGAACCTGAGAATAAGCAGAATATGGACGCTTTAAGGCTTGCGGTTGACAGGGTTCCTGGGAAAACTTCATTAGATTTTGGTTATCTATTATCTATTATCTGTTATAGCCGCTTTCCGATCGGAGGGATTTTTGCAGTTCCTAGAACAAAACATTCCTAGAACCCATTTTCTCGTATTCCAACAAACCAATTTGGGTTTTTTTAAGTTCCTGTAAGTAACTCTGTAACTCTTTCAGCTCCTACTTCAGGGGAGGGTCTTTTCCCTGTCCCCTTTTCCACATAAGAACCTAGGTTAACGAGTGTGTCAATGCGACAGCCAGCTAGCGCCTGCCGGGGCCGCTAGCTCATCGCACGGCCAGTCATGCTCGGAGATCCCGCTGTAAGCTGGAGGTCTCTCAGACCGGTCTTGTTAATAAGACGCTTTTATTTAGACGTAGATGGATCGTTTGATTAAATATCACAACACATGAGTCATAAGAGAACCTGTGGTTAACTGTCTTTTCGGAGTTCAAATGGAAAAAACGGTGTTGGGGGAAGAGTAGTTAGTAGAACTACGTTCCTGTAACTACATGGTCAGAAAGAGGCTTAAGTGCACAATATAATTAAAATCTCATTTAGCAAACACTTTATGCTTCAAACATCTTAGGTTCTCCGTAAAAAAACCCGACAAAGCCACTAATCCAGTTCCAAAAGTGCCTAAGAGTAATAATTTGATTTAGAGTAACCCAGGATGAACGGTCACCTGAGCTCAAGCAGCCAGTGACAGTCGGCATCTCTGGTATGAAGTAAACAAGCCACATTAGTCATACTGCAGCTTCGGGAAAACCTAGACTTTCCTAACGGCTGTGGAGGAAGCTGCACGAGGTCCCTCGGTGCTACCTCTCGAAAGTTAAGTTGATACACAGAGACATTAAAAATGCATCAGTGCAACGTCAAGCCAAATGAAAAATGCATGGTCCAACAAACAAAAGAGACTGGAACGGAGAGGATTAAATAAAATAAAAGCCATGTCTTTTATTTAATGCCCAAATCTAAATGTATATTGTGTACGAGTTAATGAGTCCTTTACCAAGAACAATATGTTGGGGTTCTGTTAGTTTGTGTTGCACTGGAGCAGCCACAGGCGTAAAAAGCAACGACCACATTATCAGACTTATTAACGCGGGCTGAGGTTATCCCGGAATAACTCCCTCTCTCTTTCTCTCTCTCTCTCTCTCTGATGCAGACATAATATGGACAAAGACAGTGTTCTAACCTTGAGAAAAAGGAGAGTGGAATGCAAGATAATGGCACATCACTGGATAAACTAACCGTTCAACACAGTTTTCTTTCCTACTTTAACTGTGAGGGGTAACACAGAGGTAAGAATTAACAGGGACCAAGGGCTGTTTCAATAAATTGGCAGATATGTGCAGTATATACATGTAAGTGAGTACCATAGAGAAATAAAAACAAGTTAATCTATCATTATATCCTAAATTACCAGCATTAGCGTCTCATTTTAACAACCACACAAGCTGTTATCCACACACACACACACACACACACTACAAGCCTTGTTCCTTCCACACCTACTGTTATTGCTCCATAGCACAAACTAAATATTGACTTTGCGGCATGACAATTTGTGGGCAATGAAACGTCAAACACAGAAACAGAACGACATGTAAGCTAAATGAAACTGAACAGATTCATATCGGTCTGCTGCAGGACTAAAGCACCTGAAGACTCTGTTGCTTGGTCCTCCATTTGATGAGCAGATTCTTGTAGAGAAGACTTCTTGTTTGGTGCCAGACTCCAGCATCTCTTCTATACATGGGCTGCATACTTCCAGCATGCCTCATCTGGATGACGTATGGATGAGAAGTCGTCTCCCTAATGCTGGCCTCAGCTGCAAATAATTTTTTTTTATAAAAGCTATAGGAAATGGAAAAAAAAAATGGTTTTATAGAGATGCTCATAAGTCTATGAACCCAGGCTAAAGTTGACTAAAAAGAGACATAAAAAAATCATCTTTTGGAAATTGATCTTAATGTGAATTAGGAAATGTCCAACCTTTAAGGACAGCAGTTTTTTTGTGAATGAATAATGTATCATAAATACAAAGATGTTCTTCCTTAAAATACTGAGGGCATAAGTATACACCCCCCTATGTTAAATTCCCATAGAGGCAGGCAGTTTTATTATTAAAGGCCAGTTATTTCAGGGATCAGGATACTATGCATCCTGATAAAGTTCCCTTGACCCCCCATCATAACATACCGTTCATCATACCTAGAGACTGGCATGGGGTACTTTCCATGAGATCATCTCTCAATGCAAATAAAACCAGATATTAGGCTAACTGAAATAAAACCATGCCAATATCTAGGTACGGTGAAGGGTATGTGATGATGATTCACAAAGGAAATTGGTGTCCTTAAAGGTTGGATTGTTCCTAATTTGTTTTAATTAAGATCAATTGTATTCTTCTTTTTAGTCAACTTTAGCATGGGTTCACAAACTTATGACCACCACTGTATAACAAAAGCTTTATAGAACAAGACAACAATGAAAGCAGTAAAACTTTGGGTTTTGGCCAGCAAATGCCACCTTTTTTTACAGTGATCATAGAGTCATTTCAAACACAGTTGCTTCATCAGTATTCAATGCTTGAAAAAGTTTCATTTTCTACATTACTCAAATTTAGCAAACAATTCAAATAGGCCTACATTGATGTTATGCTGCTGTAAAATTATAGATTTTGAGTACATGTTAGCTTCAAATTCACATGCTTTCACCATTGCTTTGATGGCTTTTTCGACAGTAACGTAGTCATGGATCCCGGATTGGAGGGGTACATTAGGCAATGATCTTTGTAATGTAGCCTATATCATCATCAACAACAACAACAACGTCCAATACATATTCTTATAGCATTAATGTGGAGTATCAGCCCAATTTCTCTTGCAAAGACTGTTGCACTAAATGTAGTTCCTTCATTTGCATGCATGTCTAACAAAAGTATTTCATTTCCATGTATGAACTAGATGAAACATCGCTTTAAATCTACCTCATATTCTCTCAGACAGGCAGCAAGCTACAGCTTCCCCCCCCCGTCTCGGAGCGGCTCACCGGGGCGACGCTGTGCTTCACTGACTGGAGCACAATAACGGAAACCGTGTTGACAACGGCACTGCCACATTACGGCGCGTGCCGCAAAGTCACCTGGCGTAACTTACCTGTCAAATCAGCATTTAGCTAGTTATCATGAATAGGAAGATATTAGACGTGTGTGTTGCTCACTTGAGCTAACGCACTGGACGCTGACAAGAGGACTCAAGCTAGCAAGCTACAGCAACACAACCGATGGAAAACACAGATATGAAATGATAAAAAAACCAACTTTCATATACTCACGTATGGAATACATTAAGTCATATCCTTCCTCAATGTGTGGTTCAACGGCCTTGCATTACAGTTGATGATTTATGTCACGTTAACTCCGCTAAAACGAATTATCTTGTTTCTTCACGTCGCTACTTCCGCCTGTCAAATACAGATATGACGTTAACCAATCAGATCTGGTCTTGGTGTTAATGACAACGGTTTGCACCAATCAGAATTTTACCAAATGTCTTTTATTGTCACATCACAAATGTAAAGTGAACAAACGCCACTTGTTTGGTTTTGGTGGGTAAAATAAATACAGCACAATAAAAAAAGTAATAATAATAATAATAATTAAATTAAAGCACAAATGAACTGGCCGATAGAAACAACTTAATACAAACAGCTTTATTATATTGCAATATACAAATACGTTAATTATTATTTGAAAAGTAAGCCCACCTGTGTAGTCAAACATTGTTAAAACCCACATAACATTTTATTTATTGTGATCCCAAAGTCTCCAAAGATAACATATGCTGAACTGTGTGTAAAATGATGCTCAAAACATCTGAAAAATATCCATTTGATGGAATAGTGCAGCCATAAAAACATGGCTCAAACATATAGCTTCCATTAGGAGCTGTAATAAGCTGACACAGTACACAAAACAGTGTGAAATAAGATGATTTCACAACCTTAAAGCAACATAAAGAGGAAGACTGGATGGCGTTATAGAACATGTCTGTGTTCGTGTGTGCTGCGGTATCCCTGTAGTCGATTTGAAAGTGGTGACGGCGGGGAGTGTGTGTAGGAAGCTTCTGGGATGTCTCCGAATTGGAGGAAGTCGTGAAGTAGGGAGGGCACAGGGAGCTGCTGCACAACATCGGTCCTCATCAGTAGATCTGGTCCCAACACTAACCGTACCTGCATTCGACACAAGTGGGACAGACAGGGAACGGAGTCTGGAGAGAGGAGAGGTCAAGGAAAGGGAAAATGTCATCCCTCACAGTTCACTATAATTTAATAAAAGCAAATGTGTAGGGCTGTCCTCAAATAAGTCAACTAATTAAATAACTAACTAGTTGATTTATTCCGAGGATCTGTAAAACAGTTTTCCACAAAGACTCATGCAAAAGCACCACTTAGTGTGTGTGTGCGTGTGTGTGTGTGTGTGTGTGTGCCAGATGTTTGTTGAGTGACCATACAGATGTTTTTTAATGTTATATGTATATTTTTGGAGCGGAGGATGCAAGAATCTTTGCTGTGTGAACAGGCAATAAGGTTTTATCTTATCCTTTAAATCTTGTGTTTGCCAAAGATGTGCTCAGAAGTTTCTTGGAAAAAATTCAGCAATAATAAAAATAAAAAAATAAATAAAATGACTAATAAACCCAAAAAATGACTTAGACCGAAATGACCGATTAGTCAACTAAGCCCTGCAAATCTGCAGTGTATATTTTTGTCAGTTTACCAAAATGTGGACATGGTTCCCAGGTCTTCTCTGCTCGTCTTCGATCCAGGATATGTTTCAAAGGGGGAGACAGAATCGACCAGTTTACAAACTCTAGCAGGTAATTCAACACATCACTGTCTGCCTGCTCCAACCTGGAAATCATAGAAGATGGGGACAGAAAGACATTGATCGAGTACAGTCATCTGATACTTGACCAAATAGTGAAAAAGTGAGTTGACTTGTCTTACATGTGGGGCAGAAGAAGCAAAGAAGGTTCCAGTCCTGCCTTCAGAAGCAGAGGTAGCCAGCGGGCGGCGAAGTGTACTTGGTTCAGTGCCACACAGAGCAGCTCCCTCACTTCCTGCAGCTTTAACACAGTTTGCCCATGATGATGTGGTACAGAACAGTCCCTGGTCAAAGTCTCTGGTCGAGGGATCCATCTATGCTCAAGTATCAGTTGCAGCAGGTCTGTTTCGTCAGTGGCCAAGGCATAAATCCAGTCCTCCTCACTCAAACTCGCTCCTGCAGCTACCAGCAACTCAACTGATTCACTGAAAGAGATTTCAATTGAAGTCAAGTACAAATCCATCTGTTTGATTCTGCGTTTATTCTTGTGTGTGAAGAGGGCAAATGTGCTTTCTAACAAACCTGTATGGTTTGCTGGATGTGCGAGACAAGGCGAAGGAGAGTGGTGAACGGATGCCCAGGATGTGTGTGCAGTCCTGGGCATCTGGGCTGAAACCTTCCCTCAAGAGCATCTCGACACTCTTGCTCTGATGGCTGTGGATGGCCACGTAGAGGGGACTCACCATGCCGTCACCGCGGTCACACACACGATCCGTAACAGCTATCAGCCTCCTGAGGACACTGGATTGACAAAATTACAGAGTGTTAAGGGAAACAATATGGGTACATTTGCATTCAGCAGTTCCTAAGACAAGGCATGGCAAGGCAGCTTTATTTATTTATATATTTATATTTTATATTTCAGCAACAGGGCAATTCAAAGTGCTTGCTCGTTTGAAAGCCATGATATTGCTCTCTTTCTCATGGAGGGGGCAAATTCTCTGGGCGGGCAAAGCAGAGAAAGGGGAGGTAACCTGGCTCCCTGATGACCTCATAAGGAGCAAGATTCCAGATCGGCCCATCTGAGCTTTCATTTTCTCAAAGGCAGAGCAGGATACCCAGGGCTCAGTTTATACCTATCACCAGTTCTAGCCACTGGGGGACCATAGGCAGGCTGGGGGGACTCATATTAATGTTAAAAAAAACTCATAAAGTGACAGTTTTTACGCCATGAGACCTTTAAGGAGAGGATTTGCTGATTATCCCTCTTTTTTATATCATCGTAAATAGAATATCTTTGGGACTGGACTTTTTGGTTGGACAAACCTGAAGATGTCACCTTGGGCTTGCATACAATCAACTGACAATAACAAAAACCCTCTTTAAGTCTCAAAATGTTTTCAAATCAAACAATCTGAGAGAAAAAATCCCTCTTTATCTATAAGTTTACAACTCATTGACAAATGTACCGTGTGATGAGGGATCCCGACCAGACAACGTTAGGAATCACTGCCCAACAACACAAGTTATGAGTCAGTACCTGATGTGGCCAAACTCAGCAGCAGCGTGAATGGGAAGCTGGGGCCACTCGTGACTGCACGCTATGTTAGGATCTGCTCCGTGGTCCAGCAGGAAATCCACACACACCTGGTGGCCCTCCTGAGAGGCAATCAGCAGCGGCGTGGCCAGATCAGCTGCCTGGGTGCTCACGTCGGCACCTAGGGGGACAACCAAATGAAACACAATTCATTATGTCTTGTACTTTGAATTGATTTTATATAAGAGAAGAGTGTAAAGAAGAGACAATAACTGGGACACAAGAAGAGAACTCTGGTAGAAATTGATCAAGTCGCTGACCAACATTAATGTGTAACAAACAAAGTTATACTTAAAGCTATGAAAAAATGCACAGGCACACATAAAGGCATAAGGGAAAAACAGATGTTTACCAGCATTAACAAGGATTTCCAGGCATTCCTGTTGTCCATACTGTGCAGCCACAAAGAGAGAGGAGATCTTGTGGTCATCTAGTGCCTCCAGGTTGCACACATTGGCCAGTATGCGCACAATTTCACTGTGACCCTTGGGAAATAACAAAAAGTATGTACATTAAGGGCCCTATCTTGCACCCGGCACAGCGCAAAGCTGGACGCAAGTGTTTCTGCTAGTTTAAGACCGACGAAAAACCTAGTCTAAAGAAATAACGCAGCATTTCATTGTTATTTTAACATCGCATTAGTAAAATGGGCCTTGGCTTATGCATAGAGCGCACACACACTATGCTTGTTACACACACAGGGAAAAGCAGCAGCACACAAACATGCAGAAGATAAATAAAAATATTACGGTGCAAATCGTTCATCATGATAGCAATGAGCCAATGGACAAACGCACCTGGCTTTGAAGGTCAATGGGAGAGGACATTCTGATTGGTTGATTGCATGTTACGCCCAGACCACACCTATGAATTACTGAAGACACTAAGTACAACTCTTCTGAACCATGAACCTGACGCACAGACCCTTTTTTCTGCCGTCAAACTAGCAAAAGTGGATTTGGACACACCATAAACGCACCTGCGCCATGCGTTCCACGTCGTGCGCTTACATCGTTAAAATAGGGCCCTAAAAGTTACAGGGGGGTACCCCTCACAGAAGGATGTGGGTTCCATTTTTACCTTATAGACAGCCTGATGAAGGCAGGTCCAGCAGGACGCAGTGTGTGTTCTGTTGACCTCTGCACCTCCACTGACGAGCAGTTCTACAACCTCCTTGTATCCTCCGTCTACAGCTGTTGGAAAACACATAGCATCTGATAAATACTGCAGAATGAATCCAATCAGACCTAATTTAAATGGTCCCATGGCATGAAACTTTAGGTTTTTTAACATTAATATGCATCCCCTAGCCTATGGGGCACCAATGGCTAGAATTGGTGATAGGTGTAAACTGAGCCCTGGGCGTCCTGCTCTGCCTTTGAGAAAATGAAAGCTCAGATGGGCCGAACTGGAATCTTGCTCCTTATGATGTCATAAGGGGCAAGGATACCTCCCTTTTCTCTGCTTTCTCCATCCAGAGAGTTTGGCCCACCCATGAGAAAGAGACATCATGGCTTTCAAACGAGCAAAGTGGCAGTTGGTCTGATTTAATTGTTCTTGGATACACAGTTTTTGGATACACAGAGTTTGTTGCTAGTGCGTGTGACATGCTGATCGATCTCTCAAACTAACGAGCAGGCCCGCTAGTCGACCACAACCTGAAATTTAGAGGAAGAAACATATGTTCCTCTAAATATCAGGTTGTGGTCACTGTCATTCACGTTAGCCTGGATTGATTATTATGAATACAATGGTGTCATGCTAGTCAACCAGCGTATTTCTGACTAATTTCCCTCTCCAAAACCACTTCAGCAGAGTAGCGTTAGTCACAGTGCTTACTTGCTTTGGTAGTAAGTGCTGCTGATAGTTCTCATTACTTACAGGCTGAATTTCAGATGTTGCCCTCTGGATCATGCTTTAAACTCCCAAAACTCAGAACTACCCAATAGAAACACTCTTTGGTACCTGCAGCCGTTCTACTTCCTAATTCTGAAAAAAACAGTAGTACTTATTGACTTACTATTTATTTATTGTTGTTAACTATGCCTGCAAGGTAGGCAATCTATGTATTATGTGTGTGATTTTTATTATACTATCTGCTGCACAACAAATTGCCCCATTGGGGACAATAAAGTAACTTGAACTTCTCCGAGACAAATAATTGTACAGAGAAACTTGAAACTGTGACAGCTGTAGGTGCATAAAAGGGTGAAAACAGCACAATAGGTACACCTCTGTGGTAATGTGTGAGTGTTATACCTGCATACAAAGGACAGGACAAGTCATTTGTTAGCTGGTTGATGTTGGAATGTGCTTCCAGGAGGAGTTGGACCACTGCCAGGTGGCCACGCTGCGCTGCCAGGTAGCATGCCGATTCCCCCTCATGGGTCAAAGAGTTGACATAGGCACTGCAGCCACGGGAGGAACCTGCTGCTTACACAGACAGAACAAAACACAGAAAGAAAAGTTCTGTCTACCTGAAAAGGAATATTTCACTTTAAAGAAACCTTGATGAACTTGTGCTAATAGGATTGATTGATCAAGGTTCTGGGTTTGAATCCAGGTCATTCTGGGCCTTTTCTTTCCTTTCTCCCGTTTCCCCCCCCCATCAAAAAACATGTACTAGGTTCTCCAGTCAGTGCCCTCAGATTTGGAGTTGGTCTCTGGGCGCTGTGATTGGCTGCCCACTGCTAACTAGAGGGATGGGTTAAATGCAGAGAATGAATTTTGCTAGATGTAGTATGTGTATGTGACTATAAAGTACCTTTACCTGATTGATTGATTGATTGATACGTTGATTAGTAAATACTGAGGAAATTATATATAATATTTATTTTAATAGTTTATTTAAATAGGGACAGTGCATATTAATGGATATCAGTAAAAGTACACAATGTAAACATGCTATTGTTAGCACCATAGCTAATTTTCATCTATTGTCCCGAGGCAGATTTATAACAGACAACGCCCACTAATCAACATTTCTGTAAATGTGCCAGTGTTAGCCAGACGGCTGATTTACAATTGTAGTCCTTTTGTCAGATGTTTTGAGACCAGAGCAACAGGAAACAGCGAGGCGTTATCATTAATTAACAACAACTTTGATAACTGTTTTCAGAAATTCAGCATGCAAAACAACAAATCATACTCCGGTTCCATCCTCTCTAATGTGAGGATGGGTTGCTTTTGTTCTGTCTATAGATATAGATGTAAATTAGTATCTTTGATTTTGAATGATTGGTCCAATTTAGAGCAAAAAAACAATTAGTTTAATCATCTATTAGTTTGTTGGCCGAATATGAATTCTTTAGGGTAATTTGTCCCAAACAAAATCCAAGAAATCTCTGCTTTCAGTGAGAACAACCAAGAGTTGCAGAATGACCTTTCTTACCGCCTGCAGCAGCCAAAATGTCCTGCACACACTCCTTACTGCCGGCGGCCGCCGCCTCGTGCAGGGCATTCCAACCGCGATTGTCTCGACAGTCCACACTGAAGCCTCTCTTTATCAGCCTCCTCACACGCTTCCTACAGCCGGAGCGAGCTGCGGCAGCAACACTAGACACACTGTGTCCGTAGCACTCTGTGAAGTCCATGCCCTGCTTTAAAAAGAGAGTTAGACCCGTTAATCAGGGTTTCCCATACCATCATAAAGCTTATAAAGCCATTTTGGGCAGCACCTAAAACAAATGTAAAATCAATGTGAGCATCAGAAGTAACTAAAATAGGCTATTTCTCACAGATATAATGGTTGGAGTTGGTCCCCAGTTGACTTCTTTAGCAAGTTTTGTCTTCAACCCTTTTGAGTGTTATTTATTTATCATCTTCCCTAGCGTGTCCAACATTTCAGACACAGATATGGTAATAAATAATGGTCCGAAATGATGTGAAATTGCATATGTTTTTAATTGAATAACGTCACTTTATTGAGGGAGGACCCCTAAACCCACGCCAAATACGTACACCTAAGTCTTCCACAAACTGAGGGAAAGCACTGCATTAACGATGCCATTATTTTTCCACATGTTAACTAGGGTATCATTAGAAAAAATCCAGGAAAAATCCAGAAATCCCCTTCATCGGCTGCAACTTAAACCCTGATGCATCAAGTACAATCCAACTACAGTTTGAGTGCATTAAAAGCCTTCTTTCATTTTACAAACTTAGAAGTTAAACTCAATCAGCTCAACTGTAGTATTAATATTATGGCTCCTAATGCAGCTTTGATGTGTTGAGGCTCTTAAATAGAACAGTAAATAGACTCATGGCTGATCATTGGTGATTATGTGATTGGAGGATGTTATTTTATTTTTTGCTAGCTCCTTTTTCTGTTTGGGTCTTATTTTTTATTTTTTTTTAAATTCATGTGAAGCACTTTGTGACTTTGTCCATAAAAGGTGCTATATCAAATAAACGTGTTAATTCTTATTATTATACAGAGAAACAAACACACATTTATTGGTTCATAACAGGGTTAATTCTAGGTGTCACATTCTTATTAGTGGGGCCTCTAATGAGAATGTGACACGCCATTATCACTATGATGGAACTAAACCTGACACTTTATAAGTCTCAATAATAACGACCAGTTGGACACAATGTTCCAACATTCAGCTATTTTAGTTGTTTCTGTTTCAATCTGCGCCATGTAATGACAACTTCTTCTCTGGGGACTACCAACATTAAACTTCACAACCGTCTCCTGCTCTCCCTCTGACAGATCAGACTGACACTCAGCCTCTGATTGGCCAAAACTACGTTTCTGCACGGCTTTCTACGTAAATAGCCGAGAGGAGGTGGCTAACCGTATAATGCTAGCACTAGTTTTGATTACATTACTACATTTACATTTACCGGCTGCTCACTGTCTGCTGGCTTTTTGTATGTTTATTTGTGTGTTTGTTTGTTGTTGTTTTTTTGTTTTTTTTTATTGCTGCTTTCACTGTAGAAAATGCTGCTGCTGCTGTGACAAGTAAATTTCCCCGCTGTGGGATGAATAAAGTATTATCTAATCTATCTAATCTATCTAATCTAATCTTACTTCCTTGCCCTGGAAAGTGACTTTGGGTCCTTGAAAAGCGCTATACAAATTCAATGTATTATTATTATTATTATTATTATTAACCCTTGATGGGGTTACAGGTCCATAGCATCACCGACAGCAACACAGGATATTAAACCTGTTTCAAACCCTTTGAACGTGTAATTGTTCGTCCTCTGATTTTCTTCCAGACTGTGGAACCATTGGCGAACATGTCTGTGTATTAGTCACTGAACATTGCGAAAGGCTTTGTATTTTTTGTATATATGTGTGTATATACGGTATATATATATTTATTTTTTGTGTGTGTGTTTGTGTGTGTTTTTATTTATTGTGATATAGATCCCCCTGGGTCTAAAGTTTAAAGACAACAGACAAGTTGGCAAACTCTGATTTAAAGCACCAAAATTGACGGGAAAATAAATTAATTAATAAATTAATTTAAAAAAATCAGGTGGCTGAGATGAATTTTAGGGGCCCCTAGAGTCCCCTAAAATTCGTGTCTAAAATCGCCCATGGTTTACAATTAATCCTCGCTGAGGTTATCTGCAGTTGTTTTTTCCAGATGCAAAATATGCTGCTTTACTGACCCATAATATGCATAATATTACCCAGCAGGATAATGAAAATGAGCTCTGTCTGCTCCACCTTTATCAGCTCCAACATTATAGCGATGAACACATTAATGCATTATAACAATACTATAACATGCATGGGTCTGAAATGGGACATTCTGCATAATTAGTACTTTAAGACAGACAGACAGACAGACAGACAGACAGACAGACAGACAGACAGATAGATAGACATATAGATAGATAGATAGATAGATAGATAGATAGATAGATAGATAGACAGACAGACAGACAGACAGACAGACAGATAGATAGATAGATAGATAGATAGATAGACATATATACAGACAGACAGACAGATAGATAGATAGATAGATAGATAGATAGATAGATAGATAGATAGATAGACATATATACAGACAGACAGACAGATAGATAGATAGATAGATAGATAGATAGATAGATAGATAGATAGATAGATAGATAGATAGATAGATAGATAGATAGATAGATAGATAGATAGATAGATAGATAGATAGATAGATAGATAGATAGATAGACAGACAGACAGACAGATAGATAGATAGATAGATAGATAGATAGATAGATAGATAGATAGATAGACATATATACAGACAGACAGACAGACAGACAGACAGACAGATAGATAGATAGATAGATAGATAGATATATACAGACAGACAGACAGACAGACAGACAGATAGATAGATAGATAGATAGATAGATAGATAGATAGATAGATAGATAGATAGATAGACAGACAGACAGATAGATAGATAGATAGATAGATAGATAGATAGATAGATAGATAGATAGATAGACATATATACAGACAGACAGACAGACAGACAGACAGACAGACAGACAGATAGATAGATAGATAGATAGATAGATAGATAGATAGATAGATAGATAGATAGATAGATAGAAAGACTGATAGATAGATAGATAGATAGACAGATAGAAAGACTGATAGATAGATAGATAGACAGATAGAAAGACTGATAGATAGATAGATAGATAGATAGATAGATAGATAGATAGATAGATAGATAGATAGATAGATAGATAGATAGACAGATAGAAAGACTGATAGATAGATAGATAGACAGATAGAAAGACTGATAGATAGATAGATAGATAGATAGATAGATAGATAGATAGATAGATAGATAGATAGATAGATAGAAAGACTGATAGATAGATAGATAGATAGACAGATAGAAAGACTGATAGATAGATAGATAGACAGATAGAAAGACTGATAGATAGATAGATAGATAGATAGATAGATAGATAGATAGATAGATAGATAGATAGATAGATAGATAGATAGATAGATAGATAGATAGACAGATAGATAGATAGATAGATAGATAGATAGATAGATAGATAGATAGATAGATAGATAGACAGATAGATAGATAGATAGATAGATAGATGGATAGATAGATAGATAGATAGATAGATAGATAGATAGATAGACAGACAGACAGACAGACAGACAGATAGATGGCCTTTATTATTAGACTCAAGGTCCATAAAAACAACAACAACAAACAAAAAAGATACAGATACACGAGACAGTATTCCCATTAACTTTTGGTATTTCAAATATGAAAAATCCTAAATCCTAATTGGACTGCTAACATCAAAACACAACGTTAGCCTCCATGCTAACGCTGCTGACCACAGAGAAACACATAGCAACTGTTGCTACGTTCACAAATCACGATATAAGCTTAGTCCCCATTCGCTGCACCGTAGAAACGTCATAAGCTTTAACAAAACACTGCATACAAGTTCTATGAATCACGTAAAACACGTAAATGTGTCGTACTTAGTAAAAGAAGAGGTGCTAAATAAGATTATTTACCACAACAACGCCTGCGGGGTTGGTGACGGTTGGTAACCGTGTCGTGAGTCGCTGTTTAGTGACGTCAGACCACAACATCCCCGTCGCACGCGGTACACGACAGCTGTAGTTAGCGATAGCAGAAGTCAGAAATTCATCGTTTAAGCATCAGGTAAACATCAGAATCCAATTCATCCGTAGTTATTTTTTTTTAATACGTCCAATGAAATGCGAAGACGAAGATTCAGAAACCGGAAGAAAACAAGCTAGTCAACGGTTTCAATTGGAGCAATTCTAAGGTAAAGGTAAAAGTAGCCTATAATATATATTAGCAAGCTGTTTTATTTATTTACAGGTACTGCTGCTGTAGCAAATACATTTAAATATGATGCATGCCGAGATTATCCACCTGTCAAATGCTTTATCCTGCACATACAGTACATTAAACGGGAAGACGAAAATACATATTTCAAGTTTACCTCCCTGATGTCAGATAGAGTTATAATGGTAGGGTTTATGGTTCATTTGTAAGAGAAAATAAATGTAATTTGCCTGTAGACAGTCCTGATTTATCTTCTCTATTGTCTCCTAACTTATCTTCTGAATCAGAATCAGGTTAGTAGGTTTTCACAATTTGCCTCACATGTTCTGGAGAATAACAATAACCCAATAAGATGACATAAAAATAAAAGTATGCACTGCACAAGTCAAGAAACATAAATATAGAATAGAAAACATAACAATTAATATATATAGAAAAGTGTAGATATGTACAATATATACAGTATGTTTGGAAAGGACAGAGCTGTACAGTTTTGTGTAGAATATTGACCACGAAATATGCAAATGTTCACAAAATGAAGTATCAAGAACATGTGGCGGGAGCTGTGTCTGTGTGTGTGTGTGTGTGTGTGTGTGTGTGTGTGTACATATTTTCTGTGTAGACACAATAAAGTTTTATTTTGTCTTATGAGCCAGCTGCAGTCAGGAAGAAGCTGACCGTGTGGCGTTCAGGGACCGCCGAGGGGGACTAACTGTCCTGGCTAGTTTCAGAACATCTGCTTCTACCCAAGCTTGTCTCCCAACTTGTCCTTACTCATGTTTGTCTCCTAAATTGTTTTCCACTCTGTGTCTCAGCCTGTCTCCCAGTAGGTTACAGCCCCTGTGGTCTGAGCAGCATCATGGTGGACATCGCTGTGAAGAGCGGAGCTGCTTGGGTCTGCCACGTTCAGGGACATCAGTTGGCTGATGTCCTGCTTCCTGTTCACATCTGGAACAAAGAGGATCATGAAGAGGAGCTCAGTCAGCCAGAAGGAGACAAGACAAATTGGTAAGAAGCTCTTAGCTTGCACGTCCATATAGAATAGAAAGCCTTTATTGTCATTATACACAAGTGCAGTACCTGTGCAACGAGATTGAAGCAAAATCTTTACAGTGTCAACACAAAATATAAAAATATAAAAAATATAAAATGTAAGTAGGGCCAAAGAAGAACAAGAAAAAAAGAGAGGGGGGAACGTGGTGCACAGTTCCTGAGAGCAACTATATACATATATTAAATCGTAAGAAAGGGTTTGTATACACATTATGCAAAAATACAGTTATTGGTGGATCAAAATCCTGAGTATTAAATATTGCACAGTAAGGAGATTAATTGATTAAGTATTAATAATAAATACATATTGCACTGTAACAATGAAATTAAATGGTTAAATATTAAATATTGCACTGTAGTGAAAATTGCACAGAATTCACCACACTCATCCACACAGCTTCCCCTCTTTTTATCTATCTATCTATCTATCTATCTATCTATCTATCTATCTATCTATCTATCTGTCTATCTATCTATCTATCTATCTTAGTAAAGGCTGGTGTAGAAGTGCAACTTAACTGTGTGTAATGTGGGAAACAAACCTCACCCCGTTTTCTTTCTACAGAAGGGGCTTAGATGAGTGAGCAGCACCTTTAACCTTATCTTCCCCTCACAGGGGCAGCCCGGTGCTGCTGGAGCAGACGGAGGAAGGGTCTCCGTGTGTCCTGACGCTCCACTGCAGCCCCTGCTCCTCTACTGCCATCAGCCGCCTGCTGGTCATCAGCGAGGCTCGAACCATGGAGGTGTACAGCCAGACTGGAGAATACTGCGGGACAATACGCGGGGAGAGGGGCGACAGCGTCCAGCCAGACAGGTATATACACACACACACACACACACACACACACACACACATACATACTGATATCTGGGTGATATCTGGGAATCATGACCAGAAATGATGGAGATGGAGGAGAGTGCACACATGACGAGTCCAATAAATTTAGATTAAATGCAGTTTCATTCAATTATTGAACAAGGAAGATAACCATGGGTACACACACACACACACACACACGTTTGTACCCATAGTGTCTCTCTGAACATGGAGTTTGCACAGACAGGGATAAAAGCACTTAATTGGAAGTGGCTTTGGATAAATGCGTCAGCTAAATGACATGTAATGTAATGTAATAACGGTGGGACGTTGAAGCAGGGTATCCTCTGTTCTTCCCGCAGTTCAGACAGAGGCCCTTTTTACAAGAAACAGCTGATCCTCGAACATCCATCCTCAGCCTGTGATGTCAAGGTGACCCTCGCATCTTCTAAACTTGTAGTCTTCACATCTATAGACGTTGTGTCTGACCTTGGACAGTTACAGTTTTATATTTGCACAAGGCGGTGTTGAGTTTAATCCTCTGGATCTGTCTCCCTCTGCTCGGTGTCCCAGCTGCTCTCCCTGGGTGGTAGAAGCAGTGTTTTGGTGTGTCGGGTCATTGTGGGCCTTCAGCAGCTACAGCCCTGCGCCGCCCGCGGCCCCGGCATCGACATGCAGCAGGTGCAGTGTCTGGTTGAGGAGATGGGAACGAGCCTTTCTCCAGGAGCCCAGAACCTCATGGACATGGTGCACTTTCAGCAGAAGGTGGGAGAAAAGGGGCGGTGAATTGCTTTAGCCTTTAAACCTCTTTAGGCAATAAAGCGTGATTTATGGTCCAACGCAGGCTCCCCGCAGATCTGTGTCCGTAGCCTACAGAAGTTTATACTTGTGTGTTGCTGTGTGTGTGGATCTCTTTAACCCATGTGTTGTCCTCGAGTCAAATTTGACCCATTTAAAAAAAAATAAATTAATAAATAAAATCTTTATCAGAAAGGTGTCTTTCAACCAAATTTTCAGAATAATAATGCGGATTGTTCCACACAACGCTCTTCACAAGTAAAATAAATGATCAGCCCACTGCTTTCTTTAAATTTGGTTGTCTTATTCAATTTTATAGCATTCAAAAAAAAGTAAAAGAAGAGACTATTATGTCCAAAAAAAGCTTAAAAAACGTGGGGGGGAGGGCAATAAAAAACACAAAAACGTCAGAAGGCGCTAAAACAAATTGACAAAACCATCAGGGGGAAAAGCAACAAAGGTTTGGAAAGAGACGACCAAAACGTTGAAAAAAAAGGTTACAATTTTGACCCAGAAAAACAAAAAGTTGCACAGTCGACGGGAAGACGTGTGCGTGGGGTGTGTGGTTGAGCGAGTGAGAGACTGACGGTGATGATTTCTGGAGCGAATCTTAAGAAACATAGTGGGAGAAACAAAGTGTCTCTCCTGTGCTTTCTGACCACGGTGAGAAAACGTAATCCTCTCCTTGATTTCATGTTGTTCAGGGACGGAGGAACCGGAAATGGGTCGGGGAGAAACGCAACGCTACCAAGCCACGGCCCAGCGATGTGCATCGCCGCAATGTGTAGCTACATTTTTTTGAGATGTGCACGTCAGGCGTAGGGTCCGGCGTAATGTCAGGTGTACAGTCAGGCATAGGGTCCGGCAAAGGGTCAGGCGTAGGATTTGGCGTAGGGTCCAGGGTAGGGTCCGGCGTACAGTCCGGCATACGGTCCGGCGTAGGGTCAGGCGTAGGGTCAGGCATAGGGTCCGGCGTAGGGTCAGGCGTAGGGTCAGGCGTAGGGTCAGGCGTAGGGTTTGACGTAGGCTCCGGCGTAGGCTCCGGCGTAGGGTCAGACATACAGTCCGGCGTAGGGTCCGGCGTAGGGTTCGGTGTAGGGTTTGACGTAGGCTCCGGCGTAGGCTCCGGCGTAGGGTCAGACATACAGTCCGGTGTAGGGTCCGGCGTAGGGTTCGGTGTAGGGTCCGGTGTAGGGTCAGGCGTAGGGTCCGGCGTAGGGTTAGGCGTAGGGTCAGGCGTAGGGTTAGGCGTAGGGTCAGGCGTAGGGTTAGGCGTAGGGTCAGGCGTAGGGTTAGGCGTAGGGTCAGGCGTAGGGTTAGGCGTAGGGTCCGGTGTAGGGTCAGGCGTAGGGTCAGGCGTAGGGTCCGGCGTAGGGTTAGGCGTAGGGTCAGGCGTAGGGTTAGGCGTAGGGTCAGGCGTAGGGTTAGGCGTAGGGTCCGGCGTAGGGTTAGGCGTAGGGTCCGGCGTAGGGTCCGGCGTAGGGTCCGGCGTAGGGTCCGGCGTAGGGTCCGGCGTAGGGTTAGGCGTAGGGTCAGGCGTAGGGTTCGGCGTAGGGTTAGGCGTAGGGTCAGGCGTAGGGTTAGGCGTAGGGTTCGGTGTAGGGTCAGACATACAGTCCGGCGTAGGGTCTGGCGTTGGGTTGTGTCTCCACGTACCTAATTACGTAACCACGGTGTTGATTTACCACAGAAGCATAAATCGGCTTTAGGGCTGATCTTTGTTTTCCAAAGTGTACCATAAGGTTGTTAGATTATCCAACTATTGGTTTCAGTTAATGGCATATCCATATAAAAATCGCCTCTACTTGACACAGGGACTGTTTTTCCCTCCAGAACCAGACCAGCTCTCTGGGCGGCTTCCTGCCTCTCCTGATGGGCGGTGGAGTTTTCTCCGCCCTGACTCAAGGAGCCAACATCTCCCCAGCAGCCGTCAGCAACCAGCCCCAGCCTGCAGACTCCAGGGTATCAGTGTTATCTGTGCTGTTTGTTTGCGCTCATCCCACAGAATGTGATCCCATATCCTGAAGACTTTAGTTACCCAGTTACCTTAGCAAGTCTACAACCAATTTTTTGCCAGTAAAATGTGGGTAAAGAAAATGTTTACACATGCTGCATATCACACAGTTTCAGGAAGTCTTGTTTCTGTGTTGCTAGCCTCCAGTCGGCTCCATCCGACCTGCAGATGCAGCTCCGCCGACTCAGAACGGAGCGATGTCGAGCGGCTCTACCGCCTGCTCCCCCGACCTGCCGGTTTCTGGTGTCACCACTGAGAAAATATGTAGGGGTCCTTATTTGTTTCAGGTCAACAAAAGTGCACAAGGTGTAGACTTAGAAATAACAATATGAGATGTGTGTAACTATGTCTGAGATTTTATAAGAATTATTTTTCTCACGTTTTCATGACCTACCAGAATTTTGACTGTCTTGCTTGGCTCAAAAAAGACAAAAACACTTTAAAGGTCCCATGACATGGTGCTCTTTGGATGCTTTTATATAGACCTTAGTGGTCCCCTAATACTGTATCTGAAGTCTCTTTTATATAGGCCTTAGTTGTCCCCTAATACTGTATCTGAAGTCTCTTTTATATAGACCTTAGTGGTCCCCTAATACTGTATCTGAAGTCTCTTTATATAGACCTTAGTGGTCCCTAATACTGTATCTGAAGTCTCTTTTATATAGACCTTAGTGGTCCCCTAATACTGTATCTGAAGTCTCTTTTATATAGACCTTAGTGGTCCCTAATACTGTATCTGAAGTCTCTTTATATAGACCTTAGTGGTCCCTAATACTGTATCTGAAGTCTCTTTTATATAGACCTTAGTGGTCCCTAATACTGTATCTGAAGTCTCTTTTATATAGACCTTAGTGGTCCCCTAATACTGTATCTGAAGTCTCTTTTATATAGACCTTAGTGGTCCCTAATACTGTATCTGAAGTCTCTTTTATATAGACCTTAGTGGTCCCCTAATACTGTATCTGAACTATCTTTTATATAGACCTTAGTGGTCCCCTAATACTGTATCTGAACTATCTTTTATATAGACCTTAGTGGTCCCCTAATACTGTATCTGAACTATCTTTTATATAGACCTTAGTGGTCCCCTAATACTGTATCTGAATGTATGTATCTGTAAATAAGTTCCTGAAAATTAGTTCCCGAAATTCTTGGGTTCATAAAAGAAGCGTAAATAAATCTCTAAAACGACATTTTGTGATATCTTTTTTTAAGTAGGACTGTTGTCAAACATTGCTTAGACTCGCCCTAGGTCCTTTTTGTTCTCATGGGGTCAATAACCAACTGCTTTTTCTCAGTTTTGAAATTCCCAAATCGTAGCAGCTGACCAGTTTGCGATGTGGTCTTCCATCCTCAGCAAGCAGTGAGAGCGGAGGCCCCGTGAGCCACGCCCAGATGGCGGAGATGATGTCCCACTTCCTGAAAGGCCAGGGCCGCGGTCTGGCGTTGAGCTCCGGCCCTGAGCTTCTGCCCATGCTCCAGAACCTCTGTGGACAGGTGACCAAGCTGAGGCTGGATGACGCTACAGAGAAGGAGAAGATGATTAGAAATGGCACATGGTGAGTGACGTCCAGTCAGTCCATCCTGTCAGACACTGTGTTTTAAACCAGCCGCCGACGCTCAGAGAAATTACTGGTCTGATTAGTCAATGAACAGGGTGCCCGCGGGGTCTTAAAAGTCTTAAACATGTCTTAAATATTCAAAAAACAGGCGTTAAAAGTCTTTAATTTCTTTAGAAAGTCTTAAAGGTCCAATGTGTATGAATTTCTCCCATCTAGCGTTGAGATCATATGTCTCAATCAACTCTCTCTCGCCATGCAGTTCAAAGTACATATTACAGCTACGGTAGCCTTCACGCCTCAAAAAGCTGGTGTCTTGCTCTTTTCAATATTTTTTGCGAAGGAACTTACAAGCGCCTCCGTCTGGTGTAACAGCTGGTTGCGTTGGCTCACAGCGTCCCATTCATTTCAACAGGTGTCTGAGAAAATGTCATTCATAGGAACGTGTGCAACAATTTCTCCTGACACACCCAGACACTGAAGGCATTTAGCTTTTCCTCAAAAGATTAGCTACGTGATACGCAGGTAAACGCCATATACTAGGGGTGGGAAAAAAAATCAATACAGCATAGTATCGCGATATTTTCAGTGGCAATACTGTATCGATACACAGGCGCCACGTAAGGATCTTTCATTATATATGTGTTGGTCAGTTTGTCCCATTTTGCAGCAATAACACTGAAGTCAGATGAACAAACAGAGAAATGTTTGACAAAGTTTCCTTTTGGGGACGTCATTTCCAAATTAGCAGTTGGAAAAAAGGTTATATTACTGTATTGCAATATGTTTAAAATCGCAATAATATCGTATCGTGGCATAAGTATCGTAATGATATCGTCTCAGGAGGAGTCTGGTGATTCCCCCGCCTCGTACCATGTACCCACTGGGAAAGGTCAAGGATTTGCGTATTCCCACTTACAAAAGCCTGAGGATACGTAACAAAGATGGTTTTGTGAGGGTGTCGCTCTGGGATGCATCGTTCTGGGATGGCTGAGTGGAAAAAATCAAAGTATACTCACTCCCAAAACCTGAGTACACCGTGACTACACCGCTGGGCACACGGGTCAAACACACAGTCTCCGCAAGTTTTACTCTGCAAAAAAGTTGAAAAAAGCGACAAAAGTGTTTAAGAAAAGAACAAAAATGACAAATGTAGCAGTAATACAGTCAAAGATATTTGTCTTTTCTTGATAAAAGCATGTCAATAAACTCTGGCACTTGATGTGATTTTCATTTTTCCAGAGTGGCCCGTAGTGAAAGTGAGCGTGACCCCGACCTTTCGGTATAGATTTTTATGTCCCTGCATCTACATAACCAAACAGAATATTTGGGCCTGTGTATTCCTAGTTAAATGGAAAGTACTGTAGAAGAAACAATAAGGATTTGTTTGCAGCCACATTATTGTGGCACAGCCCCGTTGTTGGGGAGCGGGGGGGGCGTGGATGAAACAGAGGCTTGTTTATTTATTGGGCCAATAGTTCTGCATGTCTAAGGTGGCATTGTTATCTGAAATCTGACGCCCAAACGTAATCAAGTACATTTTAAATTACAGATTTTAAAAAATGCTTAAAAAATACCAAACAAAACGCAACACTGCTCAATACAGTAACATGAGTACATTTATTTTGTTACTTTCCACCTCTGCAGACTGGGTTACGTAGAAGGATCTGGGTTGGTAGCAGTGCTGGGAGGAGGCTGATACTGAGACAATAGAGTTTATTTATCAGCATCACTGTATGTGTGCATGATTAAAACGTTGGCAAACGGCACCAAACCTCATTGAATAAATGGAATTATTTTCAACCAGCACCGATGCAACGGCTCAGTATGAGTTTTACTTAATGCACAGCTGGCATTTGTTTCATTTCATTGTGTCTATGAGCTGGTGTTTGATAAATGAGGCTCTTTGTCAGAGCGGTGCAGCACTTGTGGGCTCAGAGCGAACGTCCACGAGTCTGACTCCACACCGAGGAGAGGACAGCAGCTCAGCGGTACGTCTCGCCAAAACACATCAGTGTGGTAACCACGGGCTAAAATATTGAAAGAGTTTAATACTTTATATTGGCTCATGTTACTATGTTAAACAACGACGGAGATGTGAGCACTAATTTTAATGTAAATCTGTTTTTCCCCCTGTATTTTCTGACTATTTTTATAGACTGTTTTGTGGTTTTTGTAAAATTAGCGGAGGCTAGACGTCCTCAAACACCTTGCATCTTTCACATCTGATTGTGATAATGTTATACGTATTGTAATGTAAAAAAATGAATAGATTTTAGTAAAGGGAGGGAAAGTAATATCTACTAATCTGATAAACTGATTGATAAAAAAATACGTACTGTAAAGAGAAGCTTGTCATTTGAGTGGTTGCTTGTTTTAAAGCTGTAGTGCATATTTTCTGTCTCCCCCATGTGGAATTTGAAGTAATGACAACACTGTCGGCGCCTCCACATGATACAAGCCTTCCTCCTCCACGCAGCTGCTAGTAGCCAAGGAGGACACGGTGGATTAAAAAAACATGATGGACTCTTCAGAAGAGGTCATTATTAAGAGGCTCAAGTTTGTGGGCGGGAAAGTCGCCAGACGCCACAAACACCAGAGCAGGGGGAATGAGAAGGGGAACACCAGAGCAGGGGGAATGAGAAGGGGAAACGGAAATGCCAGAGCAGGGGGAATGAGAAGGGGAAACGGAAATGCCAGAGCAGGGGGAATGAGAAGGGGAAACGGAAATGCCAGAGCAGGGGGAATGAGAGGGGGAAACGGAAACACCAGAGAAGGGCATAACGCCGGAATGAGAAGGGGAAATGGAAACTCCAGAGCAGGGGGAATGAGAGGGGGAAACAGAAATGCCAGAGCAGGGGGAATGAGAGGGGGGAACACCAGACCAGGGGGAATGAGAGGAGGGAACACCAGAGCAGGGGGAATGAGAGGGGGAAACGTAGCAGAAGATATTCCTTTAAAACCAAAACGTAGCAATGTAAATGGAGCCTTAGTGAAGCTTTCAGTGTTCTCATGTTTAGATTTTTAGATTTTTACTCTGCAGCCGGGCTTTTTAACCAAAACGTCACCTCATTGTCGTGTCACTCTGCAGGGAGCTGGACCCGGCCATGGAGCGTCGTCTCGAGGAGATGGAGAGGAGGCTGAAGGAGCATGTCGACTGCCGCCTGGACGCTCTGGAGCAGAAGCTGGAGAAGGCCCTGCTGAGCGCCCTGCCGCATGTCGTCCTCAGCCAGGGAGCCATGGGGGGCGGGGGCGGGGGAGCAGCGTCCATAGACGAGTCACAGCAGACCGCCCCGACACCGACCACACACTGAGCTCAGAACCGCTAAAAGACTAACGCAACATGTAACCTGGAAGCCTCCCTGACCCTCGTCCTTCTCCAGCTAGACCTTAGTGGCAGAGGGGAGGCAAAGCACGACACAGATACTAAAATGAATTAGGTTTTTTTTTAAGACTGAAATGGGAAATATGGATAGAATAACACAATAATCTCCCAAAATGTAAAATTGTCTTCAACTACAAGTATCCGTCTGTAACGGTTGGTTTGGTTTTTATCTTTGGAAAAATAGCAAATGAATGCGACCCGGCTCGACAGGGAATGTCCTGGATGTGGGATTGTTTGTTTGAGAACCTGTGTCCGTATCACACACATCCAACGTGTCCTGTGGCTGCAGTGTGTTCTGGAAATACATCATGAAACTAAAATGTAGGGCTGTCCTCGACTTAAGAAATTGTTAGTTGACTAACACATGATTTTGTCGACTCATCGATTCGTTGATTTAATCGACAGAGCTGTGAGAGGTGGTTAAGACTAGAAAAGCACAAAATGAGTGTAGTTAATTAACCATCTGTAAAACTGAATTTCTACACAATTAATCCTGCAAAAGCACCACTTTAAATCTTGTGTTCACCAGAAATGTGCTCATAAGTTTCTTGGAAATGACTAATTAAGCATGAATGAGCATAAAAAAATGGCGTATCAACTAAAAAAACCTTAGTCGACTAAGACCAAAACCACAGAAGAAGGGACAGCCATGAACAGTCAAACAGAAACTGAAGTAAAACATGACCGCACGTCATCTTATCCGGGTTTTAACATATTAATAATGTACATGCATCACCACGAGAACACTTATTTATTCACATTAAAATGATTCGGGGAAAAATATGAATCACAATTTTTTTGCTTAAAATTTATATCAATTTTCTCTGCCACGAAGTTTATTACACACATGAACCATGTTTTGACAACCATACACATTGTGCATCACCACCTGTAAACATATGGCGTTTTTCCCACTGCGTGGTATCTACTCTAGATACTTTTTTGGTTTTCCATTACAAAAAAAAAGTCCCTGGTACCTGCTAACAAGTACTTTTTGTAGTACTACCTCAGTCGAGGTTCCAAGCGAGCTGAGGCGATACCCTGCAGACTTCTGATTGGCGAGTCGAGCAGGTACCAGTAATGGAAATACAGCAATAGAGGGAAGAGAGAGCATTACAGCGCTCGGGAGCGCTTTAACACCTGTTTAATACAGTCGTATGTGTAAAACTCAGAAGAAAGTAGTAGTAGTAAAATTAAATGAGAATCAAAGTCATTTAAAGTTATTTAAAAATGAAATTGCGAACCGGGGTGGATGGAGATCGCGATGTTATAACGATGAATCGTGCAGAGTCTTTGGCTGTCCCCCAATAGTTATTCATATTCACACTACGTACTGTAACTGCACTGATCTGCTGACACGTGTCTGGTTAACTGTCTGGTTAACTGTCTGGTTAACTGTTTGGTTAACTGTCTGGTTAACTGTTTGGTTAACTGTCTGGTTAACTGTTTGGTTAACTGTCTGGTTAACTGTTTGGTTAACAGGACAGTTTTGGTTTGACACTTATTACAGGAGGGTTTTAATATGGAAATGTAATGTTTGAAATAATGTACATGTCTGTAACATAATGCTGCCAGTGGAAACTGTTTTGACCTGTGATGTTGATGGTTTTAATAACAATAGCAATAAAAATATATTTATACAGATGAATGTTTTATTTGGGGGGGGCGGTTACAAACCATAGTAAATATTAATGGACAAATCATCCGGCACCGTAAGTGCCTTAAAGCTGCATTAAATCTGATCTCCTGCAGGGGGGGGGCTCCTTAAAGCTGCATTAAATCTGATCTCCTGCAGGGGGACTCCTTAAAACTGCGTTATATCTGATCTCCTGCAGGGGACTCCTTAAAGCTGCGTTATATCTGATCTCCAGCGGGGGGGGGGACTCCTTAAAACTGCGTTATATCTGATCTCCAGCGGGGGGGGACTCCTTAGAGCTGCATTATATCTGATCTCCAGCGGGGGACTCCTTAAAGCTGCATTATATCTGATCTCCTGCAGGGGGACTCCTTAAAGCTGCATTATATCTGATCTCCAGCAGGGGGTCCTTAAAGCTGCGTTATATCTGATCTCCAGCGGGGGGGGGGACTCCTTAAAACTGCGTTATATCTGATCTCCAGCGGGGGGGGACTCCTTAGAGCTGCATTATATCTGATCTCCAGCGGGGGGGGACTCCTTAAAGCTGCATTATACCTGATCTCCAGCAGGGGGACTCCTTAAAGCTGCATTATATCTGATCTCCAGCAGGGGGGGGACTCCTTAAAGCTGCATTATATCTGATCTCCAGCAGGGGGACTCCTTAAAGCTGCATTATATCTGATCTCCCGCAGGGGGACTCCTTAAAGCTGCATTAAATCTGATCTCCTGCAGGGGGGGGACTCCTTAAAGCTGCATTATATCTGATCTCCAGCAGGGGGACTCCTTAGAGCTGCATTATATCTGATCTCCAGCGGGGGACTCCTTAAAACTGCATTATATCTGATCTCCAGCAGGGGGGGGGACTCCTTAGAGCTGCATTATATCTGATCTCCAGCAGGGGGACTCCTTAAAGCTGCATTATATCTGATCTCCTGCAGGGGGACTCCTTAAAGCTGCATTATATCTGATCTCCTGCAGGGGGACTCCTTAAAGCTGCATTATATCTGATCTCCTGCAGGGGGACTCCTTAAAGCTGCATTATATCTGATCTCCTGCAGGGGGACTCCTTAAAGCTGCATTATATCTGATCTCCTGCAGGGGGACTCCTTAAAGCTGCATTATATCTGATCTCCTGCAGGGGGACTCCTTAAAGCTGCATTATATCTGATCTCCAGCAGGGGGACTCCTTAAAGCTGCATTATATCTGATCTCCAGCAGGGGGCAACATTTCTTACTTGATTTATTACCTCAGTCAAATTTTTCATAATGAGTTTATGGTCTCAATTTCTAGTTTGAAGTCTTAAATAAATTTTTTTAATTATGGTCTCGTTGATTTTAAAATCGTTGATAAAGCAGGGGGTGTTTTAGGGCGTGGCTATAATTGCCAGTGAAAGTGTGTAACGTAGAGTGTAAGGGCTCCTCCCTCTCTCCTCCCTCTTGTCTAATCGTCACATCAGCAACCAGGATGGCTGAGCCCGTAACGGCAAAGTCAACAACTCATAGCAGATCTCCAAAAACCAATGGGTGACAACACACATGCTCTGTCCGCTATTATTAACAAGAGCTAAGTGATTTACTTTCCCCAATTGGAAAGCTGTCGGACGGCAAGACATTTCAGAGGATAAGAGACTTAAGCGAAAGAATGATGTGGGACTGGGACGGAAAAAACACAAAAATCACATATAATATGAAACATAAGTGCAAAAAAAAGCATATAACTGAATTAACGATAACTCAAAGTTCAGTTAACTATGGCAACGATAACAAGCAGAGCGTTTTTGGCATTCAGTTTGGTATCTTTGGGCTCCAGCCCGGCAAATTCTGACAAAACATCTGAGTCAGAGAATACTTTCAAGCTTTGACAATGCTGATTTATGGATAGTTTGTGTGGCACAACAGTTGCAGTTAAAGGAAAATGTCCAAGAGTTTCCCGAAAAAGTAAAATCAACTTAGCCGATGGTTACTTCCAGTAATGCTGATTCATAATAAATGGGTCCGAAGTGAACCATGAAGGTCACTGAAAGTCTTCTTGTGTGGAGACCTGCAGCAGTTAGCCCCAGAAGACATCTGAAAGCCAGAGGGCCTAGTTGCCAAAATTTAAAAAGAAACAGACGAGATGGTCAGTGCCAACCAACTGTCAGCTGTGAGCTGAGTCAACAGAACTAAAATGGGTCACATATTACATAAAGAGGATACAGAATTATAAAATGATGTGCGGATGTTTTGTTAGACATGTGGAGGACAGACACTGAGTCAGCAGAAGAGAGCTCAGGGAGAAAATCTGCTCCGTCAATCAGGACAACCCGGGTCACCGGTTCCATTCACATCTCATCCAACTGGGGCTGAAACGAAAGAAAAACTCCCTGCCCCTCTCCCCCGGCTGGAAGATGGGATTTATCTGCATTCCTGGAGGATGAAAGATGTCATTCACGTTTTAATGGTGAGCCCACCTCTTCCATGTGAGTGTGCAAGCACTTCAGTTACTTCCACGTTACAGTTGGACAACACAATACTGTATATTTGGGTGGTCAAGCAGAATTAGCTGCAAGATGGAAACTCCGTATTATAGGTGTCAAACTCATTAAGGGCCACATTGGAAAAAGAGAATCACACCAAGGGCCAGACATGTATAATTTAATGACTTTGTTTTAATGAAAAAGTAAAATGTCTTTGACTTTATCACTGCATGCCGCATTTTTATCTACATGTTTGTAGCTTTTTTTCATAATTTTTATTACCGACTCTTTTGTGGCTTTTTCGGATCCACATTTTTGTCGCATTGTTGTCAACATAACGACATAAGTCCCTTAGCCATCATAGAGTTTAGCAAATCAAGCAAAACAATAATTACATTTATTTACAGCAACCTGTTTCTCTGCCTTACTATAAAAACTCTGCTTGTGGGAGAATTTCTGAGTCTCAAAGTCGGCAGATCTGCTAAATTCGGCTTTTAATGTCACGTAATTGCAGATTAAAAAACGTGCCCATGTTCTTGGTGTGGTGCATAACTAGGCGGGCCAAAATCTATTGTGAACCTAAACTGATATGAAGGCTCTAGATCTAAATCTGCAAGGGGCCGGAGTGTGTTATAGAAGATAAGAAGAGACAAAATGTTGACAGGTTGCCCATTAAAGTAAGTCTTTCTGTTACCTCTCATACATCTTTCTATAATTGTTTTTGGGCCACATAAATTGGTGATACTGATGATCATAACTCTGCCATCATGTGTAATTGAGAGTATATGTTTAGTAGTTTGTGGACACAAATCATTAACTAAATATAGGGAAAACAGTTGAAGTCATTCAAAGATGAAAAATAATAAATATATCACCAGAAGGTCCTCTCATTATCGCCCGTATCATTTGATCTTCCTCAGCAGATGGAGTTGCCTAATTTCCTTTTTTTTTTACCATGTTGGTGTAAAAGTTGAGAGTAATACTGCCTTCATGATCTTGGAAACAGTTGACAAAACAATCTAAAAAAAAAGGGAAATTTGCAAAGAACTGTAATTGAAATATATATTAAAAAAGTTGTGATTTAAAAATGATATAAATGATTATTTCTTTCCCCAGTTATCAGCAACTTGTACGCTGTCAAGATGCTTAAAATCTAGTTGTTGAGTGCTAACAAATAAGTTGCTGTGTTGTCTTTGCCAAATTGTTGAAACACTTAAATCCAGCCACTACAGACGGTCATCAGCTGGCCTCCATGAACATGCACAGAAACATGCCACTAACCTCACTGTGTGAACGGTCTCAAGTGTTATGTAACACCTGGGTCTTCTTCACTCATCCATACACACACTGGGCCCAGGACTGTGTCATGCTTAGTTGAACTCAGTATTTCAGTGTGCAACATGGTACAGAGCGAGGACACGGCAGAGACGCTGTTTGTCACGCTGGAGCTCAATTTCTGTTCTTTTTTATAGACACTTAACATCTTTATTAAAGCCATAGTGCATAGTTTCTGCTGCCCCCCATGAGGAGTTGTAAGTATTGACAACAAAACGTTTGTGTGGAGGAAACATAGGATTGAAGAAACATGATGGACGCTCTCAGATGAGGTGTATCTTCGGTGTTAAACCCGCCATTAGCGCGCCAGGTAGATAAGCCAGTTTGTGATTGGTTCCCGCAAAATTGTTAATTGAAGCGAGAGAATTAAACGCGCAGATTTCCACGCCGAGCTGCAGGGCGAAATCAAATCGCCGGCATAGTGGGCGGGGTTTACCCAGTCTACACATATTTGGGTTCTTTTCTACATTGAAGGTAAAGGGCTTTTTTGCCACTTGGGGGCAGCACAGCATGCTGTTAACACAACACTGACATCCTATTGCTCTAATGAAGTTGAAATGGTGAGCTTGTTAGCAAACAGTTGCTTAATTAGTGCTTGAATTTTTCATTGTCATGTACAGATTTTTGGCATCGACATAAACTGGTGTCGACTTGCCTGTTGTGATAGATGACGAGGCCGAAGCCTAAAATGTAGAATTTTTTGGGGTTGAAGGAACTATATGTGATGAAAAGACAAAAGGAAGCAAGTTCAGGGGATCCTCAGGGGATCCTAGATGTCTCCTTGAGGAACCCCAACATGCAACTTGTAAGGAATGTCGGTCACAAAGAAATGTGAAGTTCAGTTGTGCAAAATAATCAAGCAACCCTGTTGTGCTAATTGTTAGTTCCTATTGGCTGATGAGGAACCTGTTTGAAATTAAACATCAACGGACATCGACACGGTCCATAAAGACAAGAGTTTTGTAAAATAAGTTTATTCCCTTTTTTCAAAAAATGTCATCAAACACATTGAAACAGAAAAACTATTAAAAATATATTCTGTCAAGAACATACACAATAAAACAGAACTACGGGAGACTGCAGTAACCTCTTTCATCTGTGATGATGGAAAGTAAATCAGGATTAAAAGAAAAACTAACATGAGAAGTTGAAGGGTTGAAGCTTCAGCCTCCAGGGTCATGACGTTGGACCTTTGAAGGCGTTTGCGAGAGTAAAGGCTATTTTATGATTCTGCTGTGGGAATCAACCCCTCTGCGTTGCAGCGAACCCTTCTCCGAGCCCTCCGCCGTAGCTCGACGTGCACCTCCAAAAACCTGTAACTTTGTGTTGTGGAGACGCAGACCGCGTGGACTGTGATTGGTCAACTCATCCTGTGTGTTGATGGTCGGTGTTTCCAGCAGCCTACTGTGGGGATTAGCAACATGCTAGTTCACTGACATAAGCTCAGCATTATTTTGGTTATATATGTCAGTACGTTTTGAAATTAACACTTCGCCACCAAGCAGTACTTTGTGGGCAGTTGTGCTAAAGCTAGCTTGCTAACGTAACATAAACTGGTTGGCAGACACTTCGCAAAAACACCAGACTTATTTTCTGGTTACAGCAACTAGGTCAATGGATTTTACTGGGTCTATTTCTCGTTACTTTTTACAAAATCTATGCAAGAAAAGGCCAAATAAATAAGATTCATATTTTAGCAAAACAGTCTAAGGGGTTTGCTATTCTGAGTACCGGTTCGGTGGTGGGCGACACAGACACAGTCGACACCCCCTAGCGTTATGGCGATGAAATGCACCGCGATGCAAAGCAACCACGGCGCAGAACTCCGAAAGGGTTACGACGACGTAGGAGCGATGGCGTATCTACGGCGTGGAGTTGACGCAGAAGCATAAAACAGCCTTAACAGCATGGAAGAGTAATAGTGTTAATAATTACAAGTTCTTAAACGCAGTAGGTGTGGCCCCAGACACACACACACACACACACACACAACTGTTGGTTGCTTGGTTTTTCAAAGTGTTCATATTTGGTTGAAAAACACTGAGAGCCAGCTCGGGATTGGTTGACTGGTTGGGTTTGTTTTACTTGTTTCAGTTGGGAGGTCAAGGCTCGATCTCCTCGGGGACGATGGTGAGGATGACGTCCTCGTTGCCTCGCCTCACCACCGTTCGCAGCGTCTCGTCCCGCTTTATGGCGGCGCTGACGTCGCTGGCCGTGGAGATCCGCTCGCCGTTGATGCTGATGATGACATCTCTTTCCTGCAGGCCAGCGCTGTCACCAACAAAGAAGAGCGAAGGTTTTTGTCTTTAGCATGATATCTCAGGTTATATCTCTGATATTTCTAATTCTTTCAGGAAGACCTAACTGTTAATCGATGTTCTCTCCTAAATCAAATCAGCTGTTATCCAAATAATTGTACATTTGATCATGCTGATTATAACTTTTGAAAACTAGTCTCTCCTGATTGAAATTTATCTCAGCGTAAGTTCTTTCCGGAAGACCTAACTCTTAACCAATGCTCTCTTCCTAAATTGAATCAGCTGTTGGAGGCGTTTACCTTCCAGATAAACCAATCGGAATCGGCCACGAATATCAAGGGCCAATCGCAGAGTGACAACCTTGCTTTAAATCTGTTTCTCCCTTTGCTATCGGCTGTCATTTCAGGCAAAGAGTGCAACCCTCCACCTCCGGTCACCTACTCCAGCTGACCTTCGCTCCTTCGTCACCACCACCGGAGTCTAGACTCCATCGGGGGGTTATGATGGTTCTCTTCTACCCCTATTAACAAACTATTAGTATAACGATGGAGTCTAATCTCCAAAGACTCTCCTGATTGAAATAACTTTTCCTTATTTTATATCCTGTCCCTGGACAGTATCCTTAGTTTTCTTTCAAGATTTCTTTTGGACAGCTAAGATGTGAAAGGGGAGCGGGGGAATGACACGCAGCAAAGGGCTGCAGGTTGGAACCAAACCCGCTGCCGATGCAGTGAGGACTGAACCTCTGCATATAGGGGCGCGCTCTACCACGTGAGCCACCCAGGCGCCCACTTTCTTTCTTTTTTTTTTTTAAAGGCCCTGAAAACCAAACAAGTTTTTTTCTGCTTTAGCGCCACCTACTGGTTGAAGTGGGTCAATTGTTGTGCCTGAGGTCCTTGTAGGGTTCTGGACCAGTCCTGAAAATGCCCCCCACCAACATGTACAGTTTTGGCTGTACAATAGGGTTCACACAGCCTCGGGCTTGGACCCATAATAATATACAGAAATACTGAAGATTTGAAGCCAAGTTTTCAGGGGCTTTGCTTTTATAAATAAAGCAATAAAGAAGTCTATTTTTTTGTTCCTTAAATATAGAGGCTCCGGAGCAAAAACAAATCATTTATCAGCTATGACTGAAGCAGTTTGTCCTCCCTGCCAGAGGGAGTTGGACAATCTGGGTGGGAAACAGTCATGATTCTGTCTTTGCTGCCAGATCTCGGCCCGGTTTCAAAAACAAAACAGCAGCTTTAAAATGCACAAGTGAACTTTCCATATCCTGCACATATCTCCACACACAGAAAGTTCAAATCTTAAACATTTCCTTACAGTTGTGGAAGTATTCAGATCTTTTACTTAAGTAAAAGTACTAATACCGCACTGTTAAAATACTCTGTTACAAGTAAAAGTCCTGCATTGAAAATGTTACTTAAAGGGTAACTACCGTTTTTTCAACCTGGACCCTATTTTCTAAATAACTGGAACACCAATCTTTGACATTGGTCCAGTATTACACAAGATCGCTGCAGTTGGCAGCAGCGAAACAAGCAACATTGTAAGTTAATAGAACAGTTGTCTAGTTTGTATTTACATTAAAAAAGTGCTCATTTGCCACTGAAAGGCGTGGATTATTATTATAAGTGTCTGACAACAGTATGGAAAGGATCCCTTCAGAGCCTTTAAAACCTCTTTGAAACCTTTCTGTTTAACCAGAACCAGCTCTGAAGCCGCTAGCGCTAAACCCACCAGACTCCATTTAAAAAAACAATACTTTTAGCATGTAAAGAGCCAACATTTTTTCACATGTAAAATCAGTAAACTATATGTTTATTTCAACCAAAACTAAAGTTCTGATGATTGGAAAAGTGGAAAGACCACCAAAAATGGCTTTTCATAATTTTATTTTATTTCTGGTGACTTTGAATGAAGTGTGTTTTACGATGCTAAAATTACTCTTTATTTACATGGAGTCTGGTGGGTTCAGCGAACGCAATTTTGCGGAGGTTTTTATGTTTAAAAAAAGGATCTTACTCTTTAACAGAAAGGTCTTTCTCCTTAGAAATCCTTTCCATAATGTTGTCAGACACTTAGAATAATGATCGGAGCCTGTCAGTGGCAAAACAAGCACTTTTATGAAGATAACTACAAGCTTGACAATTGCTCTATTAACTTACATTGTAGCTTGTTGCAGCGATCTTACTTAACTCTCATGTTGTCTTTGGGTTAAATTGACCCGTTCTCAGTTCATTTTTTTGTCTTTTGTTACAAAAAGCTGAAAATCAATAACATTAAAAATATAAAGATTTTTGGAAAAAGCAGCAAAACATTACAAAAAAAACCACCCACAACATTATAAAAATGACACAAATGTCGGAAAAAGCAATAATAATGTTGAAAAAAGTGACCATTGTTGAAGGGAAGACAACACAAGGGTTAATACTGGACCAATGTCAAAGATTACTATTCCCATCAGTCACTTTGACACAAAAGCACAGGAAAATAGGGTCCAGGTTGAAAAAAAAAGGTAGTAACCCTTTAAGTAAAAGTATTAGAAAATTAAAGTATTAAAAGTTAAAGTAGTCAATGCAGAACAATCTTCACATTTTAGAAACTGGAAACAGTCCAAACTATTTTTTCAGCTGGACTTGTAGGCCGTTATATTAGAATAAAAACATCCGATTTTTAAACTACATGTGTTTTGTGTGCAAACATTTAATTTGTAAAGTAACTAATAACTAAAGCTGTCAGATGAATGTAGTGGAGTAAAAAGTGGCATGAAAAGTACCTCAAATTTGTACTTAAGCACAGTAATTGAGTAAATGTACTTAGTTACATTGCACCCCTGTGTCCTTTAAGCAAGACCAGATCAAGCTAACTCCTGCATGTGATCCACAGAAATCCACCAGACAATATAAGAAAACAAACTACCTGCTGTTTTCTCAGGGGGAGAGCTGAGGCGCGCTGTCAACAAGCTTTTCATGTCTTTTTCAAAAGCTTTCCAGGGATAAAACATATTTTGCAGGAGTCTGCCTGGAACCAACCATCATGCACACTTCTACAGTACTACAGTATTTTCACAATTACTGAGACGGAACTACAACAAGTGAAAACGGCGCCGCTTGTGCCTTTTGCTGGCACGAAAATCAAACCTGCTTGTCGAAACGCAGCCTGTGGATTTGACATATTGGGCAGCGAGCACAAGATAATGTGGGAATAAGAAGTGATGAGAAAAACACTCACGTCTCAGCTGGAGTCCGGCTTATGACCTCAATGACGTACGCCCCAGAGGTGACATCTGGGAAGTCTGGCTGCCTCTCCTTCAGCTCCTTAGCAAGCCTGACGGGAGGAGAGAGGAAAAACATGAGCTGCTAATTGAACTCGAAGGCATGATGCGTTGTGACTAATTTTAATTGCCAGCGTGTAAAGCATAGCTCTGATTAATCGTGACTCTCTGGTAAACCTGCAAATTTCAAGCTTTGAAAAGCTGAAACTTCAACAATACAGGTCTGAATTTGACAGGGTTGGAAGTGGTATTTAAATCCTTTACTGCAGTAAAAGTACTGATACCACACTGTGAAGCTCCACTAGTCCTGCATTCAAAACCTTATTGTGCTCATTTTAACTCCTGTTGGGTAGTTTATAGGCAGGGTTGGTCATTTCTTCCAACGTACACTTTTTTTAATATTCATATCAAAATGGCCTTTACACCCCGACAGCAATAAATAACTTATGGGCTCTGAAAACGTAGCGAAAAAGATCCGTCATCTGTAGCTGCTTTAATCCTGTAAAAAAACACCAATCACAGTTTCTAGGTCCACTTGGAAAGTCTCCTGTACAAGCAATGCAAGTCAATAATAGACTATGTAAAACTGGACAATTTTTGCACTAAAAGTATTGCTGTCCTAGTGTCAAAGTGTCCTTAAAGCAACACTAGGGAACATTTTTCTGCTTCGGTCCCCCTACAGTTTGGAAGCAGAATTGTCTCATTATGTCTCATTAAGTCTCATTATGTCTCATTAAGTCTCATTATGTCTCATTAAGTTTTATTAAGCCTCATTGTGTCTCATTGGAACCACAGATCTGCTTCCCAATCTGGCAAACTTGCATAGTGCGGTTATAGCCGATAGAGAGCTATAGTTGATCAAGCACTGAAACAATTTTGGAAACATTATTTTAAGTTAGAAGAAGTTCTTAAGTGTTGCTTTGATTTAATTTAATTTATACTCTTTATTGATCCTCTATGGGCAAATTACAATTTACACTGTTGTTATTACACACTATAGACAGGCCTGAACTACACACACATGCTCAGGTCCTATACATGCACTAATGGAGAGAAGCCAGATTGGGGGGGCTGCCAGTGCTGGACCAGCGCCCTGAGCAGCTGAGGGGGATACGGTGCCTTGCTCAAGAGCAACTGGTGAACTGGCATCTCTCCAGCAACCTTTGGTCCCAACGGGGACTTGAAACAGCGACCCTCGGGTTCCCAACCCAACATCCTACAGACTGAGCTACTGCCCCCCCTCGTACTAAAGCTAAAGGTTCAGGGGAGGGCTGCTCCTTCCCAAGTGCAGGACCAACAGACTCAAGGACTCCTTTGTCCCTCATGCCATCAGACTATACAACTCCTCACTCGGGGGGAGGAGGAAATAGGGCAGAGAGGACAATACACACACACACACACACACACACACACCTGGACTCACATAAATACCTGGACACTTTAACACGTGACTCAACACTGACACTTTTGACTGATAATTTATGGTAAATATCTTTTTATATCTTTTTATAGCCAAAGGTTCTTATTATTACTATTATTACTCTTTTTATTACTGTTATTATTGTTATACTGTCTTCTATACTGTATTCTTGCTAAAACTGATGCTGGAAATTTCAATTTTCTTGCGGGAGTCATCACAAAAGGATTAATAAAGAGAAATGAAATGAAGGTGTGAAATATTAATTATCACATTTGCTTTACGTTTATCTCAGTTCCCTCTCCTGCGTAGCGTTCGGCTAACATGGCTAAGAAGGGAAGGAAATCAATCCGTAAAGTGATGATGTGCTTTGAAAGAATAAAAATCAATTCAACAACCCACTGGCATCTTTGAAATTAACGAGCGGTCATAAAGTGGAGCTTGTTTTTTTGGGGGGGTTTTGAGGCGTTTCCCCCCCGGGACACACTCTGGAGGGGCAGCTGGGCCTTTCTCGCCGGCTGTGGCCTGGGGGTTGACTTACATACTTGTTATTTGACAGCAGGTACCTAAAGCTGAGGTCACGTTTTTGATACGATTGCCTCCCTTGTTGTGTAGGAAAGTGAGAAAAATACATTCCAGGGAGATTATTCACTCCCTGTTCTCAGAGGTTAGTGACATTTCTTATACACAGAACAGTCTGATCTCATTCATTCAAAGAATAATGCCATTTTATTATCAGTACATGAGGGCTGCATGGATACAGCCACTGTTTTATTGCAGTAAAGTCACTGAAAACCTGATTAAGCCAGTTTTTTCTCTCCAAAGACTGAACTAAAACAGATGTTTCGAGCAGTTTCGTTGTCATATGATGAAAATATTCAATGTTTTTAACACAAATAACTACAACTCAATGAACATATTCGCTAATGAGATTGTGTAACTTTAGCACAATGTCATCAGAAACAGGAACTTACGTTTGAGTGAGACTCATCATCCTGACCCCGATGTATTTCTTCTTCTGGAATGTTTTACCTGCAAAACATAAGGAAAACATGCCGTTTGTAACATTGGCTTATCATCTTCTTCTTTCACCCTATTCATCTTTGTCCTCGGGTCAAATTCAACCTTTTTTCAAAGTTGTTTTTTTCAGAAATATGGGTTTCTTATACCAATTTCCCGTGGAAATCATTGGGAATCAAACCCAGATCTCCCATCCCAAAGGCATGTGTCATATCCACTGGGGATATAATATATATATTATATATAATATTTGTGAGCAAAACTCCTAACAAGCTGTACACCAAAAGCAAAAGGAAGATTACAGTTTAGGCTTTCCCTGCATGGCTTTCTCCGGGTAGCGTAGCTGTTCTGTATGTGAGTCTTGGTGCATCATGCATGCTTACCAAACTCATTTCAAGTTCATTTTAAATTTCCATCCCATTATATAACATGCTACGTGATTCCCTTTGAGAAAGGACAATAGAAAACATGAATTGAAACATGAAGCTCACTTCCTGTTTAGGTGTATTACAAAAATAAGATACATTTGAATCTCTCTTTGTTCCTGTGTCTGATATCGACTCTGTGATCATATAAAGGTACTTTATTGTCACATACACATACATGTGTCGAAATGTATTCTCTGCATTTAACCCATCCCTCAAGGGAGCGTTGGGCAGCCATTTAACAGTGATCTGAGCCAGTGCCTTGCTCAAGGGCACTGACTGGAGAACCTAGTACACGTTTTTTGATGGTGGGGGGAAATGGGAGCACCCGGAGGAAACCCACGCAGACATGGGGAGAACATACAAACTGCACACATAAAGGCCTGGAGTCGAACCCGCAACCTTCTCGCTGACCTTTGGACTGTCTGTCATGTGACTCGGCCAGGAACTGTCTGATCTTGTCTGAGGGGATGGCGAAGGAGATTCCTGCTGTGACTTTCAGAGTGTTGATGCCAATCACCTCTCCATCCTGCACGACACACACACACACACACACACACATTAGTTTGGCGTTATTCCTCCTACGCCCCACAGTAAAAGTCCAATTTCCACATGGAGCTCGTTAAGCAGCGTTCCTGACACCACATTGTTCTTCGTTAGCAGCGCGGCCGGCTGGAAACGACCTCATAAGCAGACTCAGCTGTGGACTTCGACTACTTGCCAAGCATTACCTAAACTCTTTATTTATCTTTCCTAACGAGGACTTTGTGGCCCTGGGTGTTTGTTTATATGAGATTACGTATATCTCCGCTTCGCAACATATGGATGTGGTCCCGGGAACGACAAACCCGGTTCCTGTCCCCGTTCCAAAGACGGCGAGAGGCGAGGTTACGATGAACGTCAGCGTGAGACAAGCAACACATGGCTGGTAACGTTTTTCTAATATGTTCAATTTCAGCTCCACAAACATGAAATGAAAATATATTAGTGATGAATGACTTATTATCAATATTTATTATCATATCTAACACCTTGGTAAGGCCTAAAAACATTGCAATAATCAGGCATACATGTCGTTTTTAAATGGTTTTATGGGATGTCCACTCTTTTGGAAAACAAAATCCAATTTTTAAAGTACTTTATAACATGCGCAATGATCTGATTAGTATTATTATTTCACATAGCAAATAATAAGAAGAAGATGCGATGAAAAATAGAAATATACTATTTACTATGTCTAGTTTGGAGGGTTATTATTATTCAGGTTTGATGTAGATAGAAGGAAAATGAGTAGATAGATGGAAAAGAAATAAATGTGTAGTTAGATATACTGTACATGTATGTGTATGTTTACATATACAAATAAGTGAAGCATCATATTGTTTTGTATTTGACTAAATGTATAAAAATAGAAAAAGGGTGTAAGACCAGAAAAGCTTTTTTTTTCTTCTTCCTACTCCTTTTTGAACATGGAAATCCTTATTTACAGGCCCGTATTATAACTATAACAATGTTTTAATACCCCCAATACATTTGCACATACTCAACTCTGACAGATTGGGGAGGATGAGTTATAGTGGTCATGTAATCTTGTTATTATTTATAATTGTAAGCTGTAGAGCTTGTGTCTTGTAGTCTGAATAGGAATACACTGTGAGTTAGTATGAACGGATGTTAGTAGCCAGTAAAGTGCTGACATCCAGTATGAAATATGTGAAAATAAAGAGTTTTACTAGAAACATTTAGACGATAGGAGGACATAAGTATGAATTATTTGTTGGACCACTGCACATATGCAAGACCAAGAATCCACTTTTTAACAAGGAACATTTTATTTAGGAGCAGGTTTTTCTTCACTCACCAGATTGACTAGTGGTCCTCCTGAGTTGCCGTACTGCAAGAAAACAAACCAAGAATGTAAAAGCAAAGACATCGAAATAAGTTGGAGGAAATGAGTTTTGCACTACATGCACCATGCTATGGCTTCATATTGCTTATCAAAAGAGCTCTTAAGTTACTTCTCAATCACTTCCAGCCAATCAGCAGATCAATGCAGAGGATTTGGACTAATCAGGCGACATTGGATACACTCAGACTATATCAACCATCATTAAAACAATGGTGAGCACACGCATGGTTATCACCAACCACACATGCAAACACTATGAGAATTATGACAACAAAATTGCTGATCCTCATTAAAACACAGTATTTTTGTCTGTCTGTCCACCTGTGTGTGTGTGTGTGTGTGTGTGTGTGTGTGTGTATATGTCTGCCTGTGTGTGTGTGTGTGTGTGTGTGTGTCTGTCTGCTTGTCAGTCTGTGTGTGTGTGTGTCTGCCTGTCAGTCTGTGTGTGTGTGTGTGTGTGTGTATGTATCTATCTGTCTGTCTGTCTGTGTGTGTGTGTGTTCGTGTGTGTATGTATCTGTCTGTCTGTCTCTGTGTGTGTGTGTGTGTGTATCTGTCTGTCAGTCTGTATATGTGTGTGTGTGTGTGTGTGTGTGTGTCTCTCTCTCTCCGTCTCTCCACTCACGTTGATGATGGCGTCCGTCTGGATGTAGTCCATGTCAGAGTTGCGTAGACCCAGCTCCTTGCCTCCCCTCTGGGTGGTGCTGACGATGCCGGTGGTGACGGTGTTCTGCAGGGAGAAGGGGCTGCCGATGGCGACCACGAACTCGCCGGGACGCAGGTCTGCCGAGCGGCCGAGCAGCAGCACCGGCAGCTTCATCTGCTCCACCAAACACACAGGGGGACACAGCGAGACACGTATGGTTGAGGACAGGAGGCAGTCTGAGACACTTCATACACAGCTTTCATTGTCTGCAAGTGTTGTTCAAAGCAGTGGCCAGAGACAGATGTCAGTATAAAGTTAATATGTATCCGTTTGTATTGTCTGATTGAATACAATCATAACACTTGTGTTGTGTTGTTAGATTAGAGAGGCTAAAAAATAAGAAATTATCCTCCAAACTCTATAACCCTCCTGTTGCCCTCGGGTCTAATTTGACCCATTTTCAAAAAGTCAGAAATATCAGAAATTTGGGTTTCTTTCAAACAAATTGTCCAAAAAACAATAACGTGAATGGTTCCATACAACGTTCTTCACGAGTAATATAAATGATCAGTTCACTACATTCATTTAATTTGGGTGTTTATAAGAAAACGTTGAGAAAAGTGACAAAAATGTCGAAGAAAAACAACAAAAATCTCCCAAAAGCTGCAGAAAATAATCGACCAAAACATTAGAAAAAGTGACAAAGAACTTTGGGAAAAGTGACAAAATAACAGGGGAAAGTCGTAAAAGTGTCTTTAGGTTTTCATTTTAAATTTTGACCCAGAAATACTAAAAGTTGCAGGTCAACAGGAAGACAACACGAGGGTTAAATGCAGAGTCACGTTGTGTATTTCATCTAAATTTGGTGGAAACAAGCTTTGGTAAAAACAGAGTCATGGGAACATGAATGATGAACTAGGAAGTTACACAAGCACAGACATACAGACACAGACACACAAACACACAGACACACAGACACACAGACACACAAGCACACAAACACACAGACACACAGACACACAAGCACACAAGCACAGACACACAAGCACAGACGCACAGCCACACAAGCACAGACACACAGACACACAAGCACAGACACACAGACACACAGACACACAAGCACAGACACAAGCACAGACACACAGACACACAAGCACAGACACACAGACACACAGACACACAAGCACAGACACAAGCACAGACACACAGACACACAGACACACAAGCACAGACACACAGACACACAGACACACAAGCACAGACACACAGACACACAAGCACAGACACACAGACACACAGACACACAAGCACAGACACACAAGCACAGACACACAGCGATAAACAGCAGTAAGCTGGCTGGAGACAGACATCTTGATTTCCTGTGGAGAGCTGAGTCAGCTGTCGGTCCGGTCGAGGCTTCTCTTCATCCACAACTCTCTAAACTCTAAACTGTAAACCAGGATAACCAACGGCCCGTTTCAGCCTCGTTCCACCAGGACGGAGCGACTGCTCACTTCCAACAGTGACTCCTAAAGTCCTTCATTTTGTTAAGCATTAAAGGAGAATTCCGGTCAATTTCAACGTGTAGCTCTGTTGTTGTTTTTTTTTAAATGTGCAGTGCTGTCAGTAGCTTGACAAACGACAACAATCGGTGCTGCCTACACCGTGTTATCCTCCTGCTAGAGTTAGCAGCCAACAGGCTTCAACAGGGCAAGTTTTGAACTGGTTTTTAGCCTCTAAACATGCTCAAAATGTCAGAACTAGTGCCTACCCATGCATAGTGGTTCCTTTGGAGTGAACACAGTGAATCTGACTGCAGTAGATGTGACAGAAATGCGTGAAAGTTGTGCTAATTCATACCTCTGTTAATTTCCTGTTTTCCGGTGACTTCCACACTAGTCGATTAAAGCAACTTTTATGCCTTTCTGTCACATCTACTGCAATCAAATTCACTGTGTTCACTCAGAAGGAATCACTGCAGATGGCTAGGCACTGGTTATGACATTCTGAACATGTTTAGAGGCTAAAAACAGGTTTAAAACTTGCCCTGTTTAAGCTTGTTGGGTGCTAACTCTAACAGGAGGATAACTCGGTGTAGGCAGCACCGATTGGTTTCATTTGTCTCACTACTGGCAGCACTCCACATAAAAAAAAAAACAGAGATACATTGTTGTTGAAATTGTTGTTGGAATTCCCCTTTAAGTTTTTTATCCTGTAAGAATAAAGCACCAACCTGCCACTCAGTAATTTCATGTATCATCCTCCAAAAATCACGCATACACATCGGTTCAACAGGTCCATTTAGTACACCTACACGTTTCTTTTTAACCGAAGCCTCACAAGTGTTTTCCAAATAAAAGAACGATTCTCAGCAACAGTTGGGAAGCCCTGGCTGTTGCTTTAGCACATTTCTGCCTACATGTCTGTCAACACTTACGTATTACCAAAGAAATGATTCACACCCATGTGTTATAACAGCATGATATGCAAAGAGAGGTCCAGAACAAGACTAGCGAGATAAGTTTATGAATATCCATGTACTGTTATTTGTGTGGCTGCAGCTCTGATTAGCTGACTCGCAATTATCATATTTTGTGCCTGCACGCACACGCACACGCACACGCACACACACACACACACACACACACACACACACACACACACACACACACACGCACACAGCCCAAAAAATACTTTTACAACTAATAATCTGTTAAATCAATCTCTCTCTTTCTCTCTCTCTCTCTCTCTCTCTCTCTCTCTCTGCCAGGAAACTCTCCTGGAAACACACTGCAGGATGTTGTCTGCTCTGCTAATTATTTACCAGTGCCAGTACGCACACACACACACACACACACACACACACACACACACACACACACACACACAAACACTCAAAGACGTGTAACAAACATTTTGCAAATTCAAATAAGATTAGGGATATAAACATTTTGTACGTACTAAGGGAAAAAGAGAAGGAAGGAGGAGAAGGGCAGACGTGGAGCGTTGAAGACATTTCCAGACGATGAAGACAAAACCCCAAACTGAGTTTGAATGACATGCACGAAAAGCCCATCTCAAAACCTCAGGTGGGTGTGTGTGTGTGCGCTTGTGTGTGTGTGTGTGTATGGTCTGGATCTGGGCTTCCGTTTCAGGCTCTGCATTTTGACGAAGCAAAAATAAAATGCGGAGCCTGTATCTTGTATTCTTGCCCCTTATGACCTCATAAGGAGCAAGATTCCAGATTCCATCTGAGATTTCATTTTCTTAAAGGCAGAGCAGGATACCCAGGGCTCGGGTTACACCTCTCACCATTTCTAGCCACTGGGGGACCATAGACAGGCTGGAGGAACTCATATTAATGTTTAAAAACCTCATAAAGTGAAATTTTCATGCCGTGGGACCTTTAACACTTCCATCCAGACCAGTAAACTGAAATCATGTTTAAAATATGGCGCCCCAATTCAAATAAAAATTTGGTCCATTCAGACGATCAATTTAGCCAAAAAGTTTTTGGCCAAGTCCTGGATCTTCGCAATCCTACCTACGGCAACTTTAAGTACAGTATGTACTTGTAAATGTACTTTGTTACACTTAAATGAAGATCCCTCTTGTCTGCAAGTCAAAGTACTTGGATAGATATACTAAATCCCAATGGCAATTTGCATTTATTCTTCTAATGAGGTCAGTCCACACACCATGAACTAACTCCCTCCTAAATCACCATTAATCATATACAGACACAAACAAGATGCTTATGAATGGATTCATTCAGCTCTTCTAATCAGAGCTTTACTCCATCGGTTAATCATAAAGCTTCCTTGTTTGGCTGCGCTGAACCAGAACTCAAAATCATCTGTCAAATGCCTGCTGAGCTCCTCCCACCAGGAAAATGACCGTGTTTCTCGCTCTGTGGTTTTCAGGATGACAGCACTTTGTCCACGGGGAGATCACAAAGCCGAGGCGCTGTGTTCAGTATTAACTGAAGAGACGCCAACACGGCAGAGTGCAACAACGCAGCCAGACACAACGACCTCAACAGAGAACGCAGCAGTGGTTTGGGGCTTATTCTCTCATCATTCTCTCCTTGTCATTACATCTCTCTCCAAATCCATTCTTCCATCGTGCATAAAATCTTAAGTACAGTAAGCATAGCTCCCCCGTTGGTCACTTCTGGAACAAAATTGCATCCAAAATTTCCGCCTTGTTTAATGTTACTGTGCCTGTTACTGTCAGTGTCTTGATCCTGAATGACCTGTCAGCCTTTCAGCTCTCTGGAACTCAAAGATAGGCTGCGTTTCTGGACTTACAGCTGGAAGAGGATGATTGCAACCCGTTGGAAACCACGTCATGACCTATCTATCCGTGCACGGACTCTTTCCTTCTTGGATGTGGTGTGTATGGAGCTCTCTACGGCGGGCATTCATGCAGCGCCAGGAAGGACTCAGGACACTTGGCTGGGCATCGTTGATTCGTTAACGTCCGGGCTTTAACTGCACCGGTGTTTGCTCCCTTGTCATGTGTCTGTCTGTGTACGTGTCTGTTTCTGCATGCGTGGCTTTGTCTAAAAACAAATAATAATAGTAGCTCAGTCTGTAGGGAGTTGGGTTTGGTTCAAGTCCCCTTCACCTCCTGGGCGCTGCCAGGTGCTCTTGGGCAAGGCACCATAACCCCCGTCCGCTCAGTGCGCTGGTCTAGCTGGCAGCCCACTAACTCTGACATCTCCCTATTTGTGCATGAATAGGTCCTGAGTTTTTAGCACTCAAAGGACCTCATTTTTATTTTTACTTTTTAACCCTTGTGTTGTCTTTAGGTCAAATTTGATCCATTTTAAAAAAGAAAAGAAAAGTGAGTTTCTTTCAACCAAATTTTAAGAAAAATAAAGTGGATTATTCCACACAACGCTCTTCACAAGTAAAATAAATGATCAGCCCACTACTTTCTTTAAATGTTGATGTTTTATTTAATTTTATAGCATTTAAAAAAATGTTATGTTGTTAATGTTTTTTATGAAAGAAAATGTGAAAAAAGTGGCAAAAATGTCCACAAAAGCTTCAAAAAACATGGCGGAAAAAAGCCCACAAAAAAACAAATGGAGAGAAACATTGGAAAAAGTGACAAAAACTCTTTTCGATTTTGAAAGAGACAAAACACAAAACGTTGAAAACAAAGGTTACATTTTGGCCCAGAAAAACAACAAGTTGCACGGTCGACGTGAAGACACCACAAGGGTTAACTCCACATCCATTTACAACAACAGTGTCTTTGTAACTCTACTGTACGACTTGCTTCTACCGGTTTTCGGAGTGAGTACAGTGACTGATGAGGGAATGAGATGCAGGTGACGGGGTGGGCGGGGATGGCCACTAGGAGCGGGGCGCGTTCAAATCTCAAAATGGTGTGAAATGATGTGCTATGAGGTACGTTTTCTCTCGTTTGGTGGCTGTGTCAGAGGTGTAACCCAATCATAAGTGACGTGTATCCAATAGGCGGTGCGCTTGCGCACACAACAGGGTGTTCAATGCACCCCGTTTCCATTTTAATAAAAGGTCCCCCATTATGTAAGGGTTGAACTAGTCTCACATTGCCAGACCTCTGCAAAAATAGTCTCAGGAAGGAACTTGTTTTGGGACACGCGTATGTTCAAAAGTAGTTTTAGTCGTCAACAGAAAACTCAGATTTGTCTGTCTGGATTTACCCTGCAGAGATCTGAGGACCAGGTAACCATAGTCCTCAGATTGGACAGATAGTCTAGCTAGCTGTCTGGATTCACCCTGCAGAGATCTGAGGACCAGGTAACCATAGTCCTCAGATTGGACAGATAGTCTAGCTAGCTGTCTGGATTCACCCTGCAGAGACCTGAGGACCAGGTAACAATAGTCCTCAGATTGGACAGATAGTCTAGCTAGCTGTCTGGATTTACCCTGCAGAGATCTGAGGACCAGGTAACAATAGTCCTCAGATTGGACAGATAGTCTAGCTAGCTGTCTGGATTCACCCTGCAGAGATCTGAGGACCAGGTAACCATAGTCCTCAGATTGGACAGATAGTCTAGCTAGCTGTCTGGATTTACCCTGCAGAGATCTGAGGACCAGGTAACAATAGTCCTCAGAATGGACAGATAGTCTAGCTAGCTGTCTGGATTTACCCTGCAGAGATCTGAGGACCAGGTAACAATAGTCCTCAGATTGGACAGATAGTCTAGCTAGCTGTCTGGATTCACCCTGCAGAGATCTGAGGACCAGGTAACCATAGTCCTCAGATTGGACAGATAGTCTAGCTAGCTGTCTGGATTCACCCTGCAGAGATCTGAGGACCAGGTAACCATAGTCCTCAGATTGGATAGATAGTCTAGCTAGCTGTCTGGATTTACCCTGCAGAGATCTGAGGACCAGGTAACCATAGTCCTCAGATTGGATAGATAGTCTAGCTAGCTGTCTGGATTTACCCTGCAGAGATCTGAGGACCAGGTAACCATAGTCCTCAGACATCCAGTTTAGAAAGCCAACACATTTAAAGTGGAAGGGGTGGGACATCCGAAAAGGGAGGAGAATCAGAGGGGATCTGGTGGTGCAATGGACAATGCACAGATATGAAGGTCTGATGTTTAAAGCTGCTGTAATCAATATTTTTATGTTAATTTACTGAAGGGATTAAAGCTTAGAATAACATAAATGACAGATCAGCACAGATAATGATCTCTCTGTGCAAACAGGTATTACTCATGAACTCAAACTACAATTAATACCACATATGTGTTTTCTTCAGATGTCTTTCAATCTCCGTAACTTTAACTCAGATTTGTCTGTCTGGATTTACCCTGCAGAGATCTGAGGACCAGGTAACCATAGTCCTCAGATTGGACAGATAGTCTAGCTAGCTGTCTGGATTCACCCTGCAGAGATCTGAGGACCAGGTAACCATAGTCCTCAGATTGGACAGATAGTCTAGCTAGCTGTCTGGATTCACCCTGCAGAGATCTGAGGACCAGGTAACCATAGTCCTCAGATTGGACAGATAGTCTAGCTAGCTGTCTGGATTTACCCTGCAGAGACCTGAGGACAAGGTAACCATAGTCCTCAGATTGGATAGATAGTCTAGCTAGCGGTCTGGATTTACCCTGCAGAGACCTGAGGACCAGGTAACCATAGTCCTCAGATTGGACAGATAGTCTAGCTAGCTGTCTGGATTCACCCTGCAGAGATCTGAGGACCAGGTAACCATAGTCCTCAGATTGGATAGATAGTCTAGCTAGCAGTCTGGATTTACCCTGCAGAGACCTGAGGACCAGGTAACCATAGTCCTCAGATTGGACAGATAGTCTAGCTAGCTGTCTGGATTTACCCTGCAGAGATCTGAGGACCAGGTAACCATAGTCCTCAGATTGGACAGATAGTCTAGCTAGCTGTCTGGATTCACCCTGCAGAGATCTGAGGACCAGGTAACCATAGTCCTCAGATTGGACAGATAGTCTAGCTAGCTGTCTGGATTTACCCTGCAGAGATCTGAGGACCAGGTAACCATAGTCCTCAGATTGGACAGATAGTCTAGCTAGCTGTCTGGATTCACCCTGCAGAGACCTGAGGACCAGGTAACAATAGTCCTCAGATTGGACAGATAGTCTAGCTAGCTGTCTGGATTTACCCTGCAGAGATCTGAGGACCAGGTAACAATAGTCCTCAGATTGGACAGATAGTCTAGCTAGCTGTCTGGATTCACCCTGCAGAGATCTGAGGACCAGGTAACCATAGTCCTCAGATTGGACAGATAGTCTAGCTAGCTGTCTGGATTCACCCTGCAGAGATCTGAGGACCAGGTAACCATAGTCCTCAGATTGGATAGATAGTCTAGCTAGCTGTCTGGATTTACCCTGCAGAGATCTGAGGACCAGGTAACCATAGTCCTCAGACATCCAGTTTAGAAAGCCAACACATTTAAAGTGGAAGGGGTGGGACATCCGAAAAGGGAGGAGAATCAGAGGGGATCTGGTGGTGCAATGGACAATGCACAGATATGAAGGTCTGATGTTTAAAGCTGCTGTAATCAATATTTTTATGTTAATTTACTGAAGGGATTAAAGCTTAGAATAACATAAATGACAGATCAGCACAGATAATGATCTCTCTGTGCAAACAGGTATTACTCATGAACTCAAACTACAATTAATACCACATATGTGTTTTCTTCAGATATCTTTCAATCTCCGTAACTTTAAAATGATCTCTGTTGCTCTTTAGAAGACCTTAGTTCCTGCATCCCTGTAGCGGTTTCACTACAAATGTTAAGCACGTGCAGTGGCACGAGTAGTTCTTTCAGCAGTCATAGTAAATAACGAGATGGATCACATGCTGGCCTGTTAAATCCTATGAGCTAATCAGATCAGCTGAGAACAGTTTCTATAAGCTGCTCATGGACACGTGTCATGGAAAATGATTGCTGCTGGATATAGGTGGAATATTGCCGTGAGGTTTTACTGGATGTGTCAAAACAACACCAACGAGCTCCTGTCTGCACATGCTCAGAGAATACCTGCCTCAGTGGCAGCAGTACAGGCCAACACTGGGGACTCAAACACACATTTGCATATTATATTCTGTTCAGTGGGGGTTCACCAGTTGCTTATAGCAGGGCTTATAAGTCGGGACCAAGGTTGGCAAGTCAATCCGGACCCGGCCCATACCTTCTATTATGGATTATGGATACAATACCTTATGAAGTGTAATGTTTCCTATTTTTAAATATATTTTCTATTGATAAAAACATTGTTGGTAATGTAGACTATTCACAAATAAATTGACAAAAAGGTTGATAAATGGGGACAAAAACATTAAAAAGCAACAGAAACGTTGCAAAGTGTCACAAAAGTGAAAAAAAACTTTTAAAAAGGCAGAAAACACCAGAAAAAAACGCCATGTAGAAGCAATAAAAACGTCCTTTTATTACACAAAAAGCTAAGAATACTGTTGTACTTTTACTGCATGAAGCTAAGAATACGGCTGTATACCCTAACAGGTGAAACAAACTTAACAGTAGAGAGAGGGCGATGTCAGTCAATCACAGTCCTGAGAAGGCAAAAACACCTGAGTGGGCGTGTCAGGGCTTTAAAGCGCAATAAGTGATTGTTTTGCAACGTTAAGGCCGAGGAAACAAGCTGTAAAAACATCACTAAGATATTATCAGACTGTCCTCCGAAAAACAGCCACATAAGTTGTTTGTTCAAGCAGCATTTACAACTTAATTCACGTTTATATTAAGGCGCCCTCTGGTGGCCGTAGTAGTTATTACGGGAGCAACGCAGGACGTAAGATGACGAGGTTTACATCAAACACAGCCCTCTCACCCAGGAGGCCGAGGTTCCAGCTTTTATTCAACCTTACGCGTGTCTGACCTGAAATGAACACAAACCACGATCATTATTTAGTAATGGTGCCTAAACCTAATCAAACTGCGACAGTTACATTCTCTCTGGTTGAGCTATAAGGTTGTATTTCCGGCCACCACTAGGGGCGCTCATTTATGAAACTCTCCCATTGGTCGTATTAGACGGTAGGAATAGACGGCCGATATCAACATATGGTTTGTTGTGCTTTTAATTTGAAAACTTGCCAACTTGTTGGCAAACAGTTGCTACTTTTACACATCTAGCAGCATGGCCACAGGAACATATTTGGAGTTGGGGTTGCTTACGAATTTTTAAGAGTGACAATTTTAGCCAAAGTCAACCACCACACACCACTCTGCATCCATCACATGCGGAAAAACAAAAAGAAAGAAATCCAAAATCTAAGACAGTGCAAAAGTAAGCAGGGGTGACACAGAGGCTTCCCTTGCTGCAAGAATAATTTCACTTGGTCTCCTGTCTTCTGTTGAGTACTGGAAGATAGATTTGGTTAACGAACCCAGGGTAATTATTAGAAATACCCATCAGCAGGGGTGACACAGGACTCAGGTACACAGCTACGACAGTGGATCAGAACAGGCCCGCTACACTACACGCTCAAACACTGAGCCACAAAATACGAGGCTATAAAACACATCACTGAATTAAATGAAATCAAAAGTTAGCTGCCTGGTCGTGTGTTGCTGGCAGGTCGCTGGGGGAGGGACAGGCGTGGAGGTGCTGCTGCTACTTCTTTTGGTTACAGTCGCTGGGTTTTCTGACTCAGGTCTATCAGGGTTTTTAACCAGTGATGGATTAATGAAGAAATCCAAAATGTGCTTTTGTGCCATGTTACAGGCCCACCGGGAAAGTTCCATTAACTATCTCCCCTCATGAATGAGTGTCAGAGGCGCTCTTGGCAAAATTAATTTAATGCTGATCGAATTATGAGTTTTCTCTTACCAAATTTTAAAATCAAATTACATTTAAATTTACTTCATCAATTAATCCAGCAAGGGGAAATTACACTGTTTTCACTCTGTTATTACACACACTGTTATTACACACAGGCCTGAATTACACACACACATGCTCAGTACCTATACATGCATTAAATGGAGGGATGTCATAGTGAGGGGGGGCTGCTTATGGAAAGGCACCCCGAGCAGTTGGGGGTTCGGTGCTTTGCTCAAGAGCACCTTGGCAGTGCCCTTTTGACCCTCCGGTTCCCAACCCAACTCCCTACTGACTGAGCTACTGCCTCCCCCCAAATTGTATTAATTGTAATGAAAGGGAGTAGGTTTATGTCAATAATAAATTAATTAAAATAATTTTAACCATGTTTTTGATTATGGTTGTAGGTTGTCTATTCCTTTTGCTAAGGGGGTGCTAAGCACCCTCCTCACCCCTAATTCCCTGGTCCATGTCCAGCAGATACAGAGCAACTTTACCTCTAATTTGTAATCATGTTTCTGGCCACTAGGCCCATTTAATTCCAATATTCTCCCTCCTTTTAGCTTTGTTTTGGGTCTCCTCCAACTCCTGAGAAAAATAACTGGAGATCACAGCAAGACAGTTTGGGTTATGTCGAGATCACAATCATTATTCCATGGCAACACAAGAGAAGTCAGCGTCAGTGACAAGAGAAAGACTTAGATTAGGAAGTAGGCCATTGACCTGAACATGTCCTCTGTGTCTCCGTCCTCTGAGAGTTATGAAGCAGAAGCTTATCTGCCCTGAACATGTCCTCTATGTCTCCGTCCTCTGAGAGTTATGAAGCAGAAGCTTATCTGCCCTGAACATGTCCTCTGTGTCTCCGTCCTCTGAGAGTTATGAAGCAGAAGCTTATCTGCCCTGAACATGTCCTCTATGTCTCCGTCCTCTGAGAGTTATGAAGCAGAAGCTTATCTGCCCTGAACATGCGGCTACACGTCTGAATGCTTCCCCTGCAAACTCTTTGCGGTGGCAATTACACCTAAAAACAGTTTAACACTGAATGCACTGAGTATTCCCAGGAAGAGTTGTGCTAGTCTCATTGTGTAGCTTTGCCTCCACCTATATTCCAGTTATCCCTAAATAAATTTGGAGATTTTATAACACTTACTTTTCTGCTGTGATTTGATTGATTGAACTGTTATAAAACAGTATTTCTTGGAATATAATATTTCGCCTGTCAACAATATTTGGAAGAGAAAAGTAAGGAAAACTTTTAAATCATTACACTGACAGTTGTAACTGTTGGTGTAAGCAACTGAGGGAGTGTGTGTGCATGTGTGTTTGTGTGTGTATATGTGTGTGTGGGAGGGTGGAGGGCTGTAAGTCATCAAGTCATTTGTGCAGAAGTGCAGTATCCTCTTAGTTTTTCTGTGCATGTTAACCACAACCACAAGTGCTCAGCAGTTTCTGGATTTCTGCACAACTCCATCCCCTGAAGCTCCAGTTACACCCTGCATCCCCACCTAAACATGCCAAGGAAAACCATGATCATCTCTGTCTGACCGGCAAGCATGAACTCACATCCTGCAGTGTCTCTCTGTGTCTCTGTGTAGATCCTCTGAATTCATGTTTGTCTGTGTATGGGCTGTTCTCATCCTGCCCGTCGGCCATCAGATCTACAGGTCAGTCTGTCAACAGCAGCAGGAGTTGGTTTTGGAGAAAATATAAGAACCTTCATTGAGTATCTGCCAAATATATAAATAGTGGAGCCTGCATGAGATAATAGAAAAGTCCAACAAGTCTTCCAAATCATAAAGCCATATACAGTGGCTTGCATAAGTTTACACCCCCCTATGTTAAAATACAGGGGGCATAAGTATACACCCCCTATGTTAAAATACAGGGGGCATAAGTATACACCCCCTATGTTAAAATACAGGGGCATAAGTATACACCCCCCTATGTTAAAATACAGGGGGCATAAGTATACACCCCCTATGTTAAAATACAGGGCATAAGTATACACCCCTATGTTAAAATACAGGGGCATAAGTATACACCCCCTATGTTAAAATACAGGGGCATAAGTATACACCCCCTATGTTAAAATACAGGGGCATAAGTATACACCCCTATGTTAAAATACAGGGGCATAAGTATACACCCCTATGTTAAAATACAGGGGCATAAGTATACACCCCTATGTTAAAATACAGGGGGCATAAGTATACACCCCCTATGTTAAAATACAGGGCATAAGTATACACCCCCTATGTTAAAATACAGGGGCATAAGTATACACCCCCTATGTTAAAATACAGGGGCATAAGTATACACCCCTATGTTAAAATACAGGGGCATAAGTATACACCCCTATGTTAAAATACAGGGGCATAAGTATACACCCCCTATGTTAAAATACAGGGGCATAAGTATACACCCCCTATGTTAAAATACAGGGGCATAAGTATACACCCCCTATGTTAAAATACAGGGGCATAAGTATACACCCCCTATGTTAAAATACAGGGGCATAAGTATACACCCCCTATGTTAAAATACAGGGGCATAAGTATACACCCCTATGTTAAAATACAGGGGCATAAGTATACACCCCCTATGTTAAAATACAGGGGCATAAGTATACACCCCTATGTTAAAATACAGGGGCATAAGTATACACCCCCTATGTTAAAATACAGGGGCATAAGTATACACCCCCTATGTTAAAATACAGGGGCATAAGTATACACCCCCTATGTTAAAATACAGGGGCATAGTATACACCCCTATGTTAAAATACAGGGGGCATAAGTATACACCCCCCTATGTTAAAATACAGGGGGCATAAGTATACACCCCCCTATGTTAAAATACAGGGGGCATAAGTATACACTGTAAAAAAAATCTGTAATTTTACATACTTTTCTTGTTAACTTTACAGATTTTTTCTGTATTTTTTTAGATACAGAAAAATGCCAATAAATTACAAAAATAAACTGTGAATTTAAATGTCTAATGTAAAATAACATAAAAACTGTAACTGTGAATAAGCATAGCATTATCATTATTTTACAGAAAATTTATGTTTTTCACATAAAATTACTTTTAAAATATGTTCAAAATGTATTGTATTTTCACAAATATTATTTTTTTATTTATAAGATAAAACTGTTAAATTTAAGTTTAATACTGTAAAAACACTGCTAAAAGTAGATACAATCAATGGCAATTAACAGCAACAAAAAGTATTTTTTCTGTCATTTTACATAGAATACTTGTGAATTGACAAATACCTCGTAAAATTATGGAAATATTCATTAATTTGAAAACAAAAACCTTGGAAAATAGCTTTTTTAGTCAGTGTAAAAAATGTCTATAAGCAGTATTAAACTGTAAAAATACAGTTTTTGTTATTTAAAACAGCCACAATCACTGTAATGACACATACAAAAATAAAATGTATTGTTTTCACATAAGTCTGTAAAAACACTATCAGAATGTATCATATATTCACAAATATTTTAGTTATTTAAAAGCTAAATCTAAGTATTAAGGTTTGATACGGTAAAACATTACTAAAAGTAGGTGCAATTAATGACAATTGACAGTAAAAGATATTTGTTCAGTCATTTTATATGGATTTGCTTGTTTTCAACATTGACATTTTATATTACAGTATAGTAGTATATACTGTTAAGTTATGTTAGAATAGAGCCCAGAAACCCTTTTGATTGATACTATTTGTTAAAGGAGACCTTTTAGGCTTTTCTGTCATATCTATGACGTTACAATGTCAGATGTTCATGTTAAACATGGCCAAAGTGTCAAATAATGAGCTAAACATATTTAAAAGAAATCCCTGTGAGACAAAAAAAAAAATCACATTACCCACTGTTCAGAATTGTTTTCAGCAGTTTTCTTTACTCTGGGCTCCGTGTGACGACACACTGAGCCAGTTTCCTATATATGGCTGCTGGCTGAGCACACAGGTCCCACCCACAAAACACAGGGACAGCGCTGCCCGTTGGCCCCGTCCATCCAGAAAGCACAGGACGACAGAACTGAGTTGGAGCATGTTCAGTGTGTCACACAGAAAGTGCTTTTACGGTTATGAAGAAAAGGTATACATATTTTCTGGTTTTCACTCTGACGTTCCCTGGCTGCTCTGCATTAACTCCGTGATTTATGAAGTGTCCTGATGGACAGAGCTGTAGCTAACGATAGCTTGCAGCAGCAGCTGTTATAAGCTGCCTTTGAACCAACCGTACAAAGCATCTGTACTAATGTTAATGTTGGTGTTTACATCTAAAACTAGCTAGCAGAAGCTACCATACAGGGATCACAAGACTACAATATAGGGCTTGAAATGCAGCATCATACAGCCCCTTTTTAAGTCAAAATGTCAGCTTAAACATTTCCACCCGCCATTAAAAAAGTCCAACTAACATCCTCCATAAAACCAAAACATCTCATTTTATTTACATTATTTATAGCATTTTCAGATATTTTCTTTCAAACCCAACTGGTTCAACATAAAGCAATGCATGTTGCCATTTTGCTTTGATAGGACTGTAAGAGCAATGAAAGGCTAATACAAAATGGTGGTATACCATACAGTGAACTACCATGTATAATTCTAAGACTTCCTCACTTTCTTGATTCAATTTTATATTATATGACTTTCTAAAGCCAGCTTTTATATCAGTGTGCGCTGGAGTTACTTACAGTTGGTTACGTCCACAATAAAGTTGGTATTCAAAATAAATGAAAATCAATGCAGGAAAATACAGGAATGTGATACAAACAAAACCCAAGCAGAACATGTTAACATATCTTGTTAAATGGTTTGTACCATTCATAGCACACTGTACAATATATTGAACATATAGGGCAGTCTTAATAAATCCATTTATATGCCAGTTTACAGCATGCAAGCCCAAAGTAAATTTTGGACTCTTCTGACTTTATACTACAAAACCTCTGAATGACATTAAGTAACTACTAAGCTTTTAAGGTAGCTCAATTGGAAAGCATAATTAACGGCAAACAAAATCCTCAGTATATCTATCCAAGGTCTGTAACACATAAAAACCTGATGGTTGAGTATGAATGACATGTGGTGAGTTTGAAAAAGGCGATTCCTGAAGGCACTTGCTTCTCATTGACCACTGCCACCAGAGCCACTTCCTCCTGGTATGTCTCCAACATTCTGAAAAGGAAATACATATTCAGTGTGTGTTCATATATTGTACAAAATATCATATTGATTTCAGAGAAGAATGGGCAGACTGGTTCGAGATGGTAGAAAGGCAACATTAACTCAAATAACCACTCATTACAACCAAGGTTAGGGCTGCTCAATTATGGCAAAAATTATAATTTGGTCAATATTGAGATCACGATTACTTATCGACTTTGGAAACATCATCCATTTATTTAACCTTTTTAAAAGACTTGTATTTTTAACAATGGATTTCCTTGGATATAATTCAACTGAAAAGGAAAGAATATTGCGAACCTGAGTGTGGCACAACAATCGTTTTACCTTGATTATTTTGTTTTAATAATTGTTGGAGCCCATTATTGAAATTGAATCGTAACCGTAATCAAGGTATTCAGAATACCATCTCTAAACGCACAACCTTAAAAAAAATGGGCTACAGCAGCCAAAGACCCCACCGGTGCTACTCCTGTCAGCGTTTTGGTACCCAACCCTAAACTAAGACCCCACCGGGTGCCACTCCTGGCAGTGAGAATAGAACACAGGTCTCTCACACCAGAGTCATTTTGTCTCATGCACTGCCTCACCGACCCCCAAACAGAATGTTAAACGGAACTACTAAAGGAGCTACGCGTGGAAATATTTTCAGTTCATTTTGAAACTGTGATGGAACAAATTAGACTGTATCACAGATAATCAGTCTATGTTGTCATTTAAAGTCAAAGCTTTTAATATTGCCAAATTGAGTTTTATGTTTGATAGTGATTTCACATTTCTTGATTGTATAAAGGCTACATACAAATAAAAGGTGAACATTAATTTATCCGTACCGTTTTTATTTCTAAAATATTATATAGTTTTATAGGAGTTTTATAGACATGTCAAATTATTTTGTTTGTTACGTTTGTAGCCACATACATCCATTGTGGGCGTTCTTGGCAAGTTTTCTGAGGCTTTTATATTGTTCATATCGATATCGGAATTATATCATATTGACTAAATTACAGAATATATTGTGATATAAATATTGGCCCTATCGTCCAGCCCAGGTCATCACTGTTATAAAATAAAAGCCTTCGCAGAGTTGTATAGTTGTGACTTCATGACATTTCATAAAATTCAGAAACAGCAGCTACAAAATTTTGGATTTTAATCAGCCTTTTATATTAACTGGATCTGATAAACCCAAGATGACTCCTATGGGGCAACAAGATGAAAAATGTAATTATGGAGGATTAAATGTTGTACTCTGTTCACAACAAATAAGTAACCTTTACAACAGCTGTTCAAGATGAAGTTATAGAAGGCCTCTTACCAGCAGCAATGACTCGTTTAAGAGAGGCCCTCATTTTTTTCCCATGGCGCCTGGAACTTGTCTACCCACATGCTGCTGCCACATGGAATGGTTATTTGACAGGGCTGAAGATGGAGCTGAAGATGGGGCTGAAAACAGGGCTAAGGACGGGGCTGAAGACAGGGCTTTCTACCTCAGGTGAACAGGTGGCTGGCTGGGTCTTCTTGAGTCTGCATATAAGCACAGAACAAAAGTATAGTAAACCTCAGTAACAAGATATAAATTTGCTATGTCATTATTTGATATAAATGCATATTAGATTAGTTATTAAGATATAATCAACATATTTACATAACAATGAGATAGCTAACATGCAGCTTAAGGATTTCTGTCCATGTGTTTGTGGCACTGGTTTAACTGTATTCCTGTTAGTGCTTTTGAAGTGCTCCCACTGTCATAAAAGCAGCATAGCTTTCGACATGTCCAAAGTGAAATCTAATGTTTTGCAAGTTGCATTATATGAATTTTAACGTGAAAAATAAACCAAGAAAATGATGCTTTGCAGAACTTACAAACCTTAAAGTTACAAGTGTATGTCACTTTTGATAAGCTAATGTTAGCTTAACTTGGAAGGAGTTCGTTTAGCATCTTTTAGCATTATTACCGTATACCGTCTGTAAATCTTGGCTAGCCTTTCTTTAAAGAACCGAATATGTTGGTTAGTGAATAGAAATCATTTTGTTAATTAAAACACTTACGTGAAATGTGTTCAGTGCTGCTCCAGTCCTTCAATGGCGCCCCACTCCTCCTTCACGTCGCTACAAATGTCCTCGTTGTGAAAAATACTCTTCCTCCAGCAATGTTTCTTACTTGATTGCGGCTGTTTTACCGTCGTAAAATCTCTGAATATATTTTGTTTATGACATTGTTTAATTTGTTTTGTTCATTTGAAACAGTCAAATGTAACGTTAACGTCACAGAAAGCCGCGCAGGAAGACCACAGAACTAACTACCTACTTGTGAACTACAAACGCACCGCGCAGTCATACACATGCGCATCCGCACATTACTGTCACCAACTGGACCGGAGGGGGCGTGTTCGACCACTGTCATGAATGCCGTGGCTGGGCTTCATTCCATTTCAAATAACTGCCTGTCTGCCGCAACCCGAACCCTAAAGCCACTGTTTCTGTTAAAATAGATGACTTATAGATACCATCCAATAAAGCACTTCACACAATATGTTACTATTCTCTTTTCAAGCTAATCAAAATAGATTGTGTGTGTAAACTGACAAAAAGCATAAAAGCACTGCAGTAAATATTAAATATGTTTACTAGTATTTGGTTATAACAAAATATTTCTGGCTACTGTGATTTAGTATACTCCAACTAACGGTGCACAACCTCAGTAAAGACACATGCCTTTGGTGTGAGAAACCTGGTTTCAAATCCCACTGCGATACATCCACCACTGTGCCCTGAACCAAATGGGTTACCTTCTCCAGAGATGTGACCTCTGACATATACAACAGTTGTAAGTCACTTTGGATAAAAGTCTCAGCTAAATAAGTAAAATGTAAAATATGTAGCTCTGATTAAATGGTGATACTTTTACCTGACAGAAACAAGTCTACAGGTCTTGATTTTCCAGATTATTTCCACATATATGCATCTCCTGCTTTCCTACATTCCATGATTACTTTCATTAAAAACATAATCAACTCTTGAAAGGTAGTACTGATGGGACAATATGACTTCATATGAAGGCATCCCTGATAGTATGTTGTTTGGGCATGTGGACATGGATGTTGTGGTGTTAAAAATATGTCATTAGTAAAGACAACTGTTAAACTACATTCACACTGCAGGCTTTAATTATTGCCCAGATCAGATTTTTTGATTGACTGTCCTATTTTTAAATGTGCCGCATATTAGATTGTAGTGTAAACTGGCTACAGCCTGAAAGAGGATGCAAATACATGACATATGACTTTTGTGGCCAGCTGCATTAAACCACTCTAAGAAAGTGCAATATTCTACTTTTGTAATACCATTATCAATATATTTTGAACCTTTTCATGTGTTTCTGTAAAATAAATAGTAAATTAAAGCTGTCTGATAATTTCTTAAATAAAAAGTACAGTAACTGGAGCATTTGCTCAGGTTTCACTTCAGCCCCTGAGTTTGAGACTCCTGATCTAGAGTGACATCAAAGTCGCATGAATTCTGATTTGACTGTCAGACTGAGGTCACATTTCAAAAAGCCTAGCTGTATCTCATTATGATTACATATGCAGCCCAAATTCAAACTAGAAAACATTTAATTTTATGTGACTTATTGTTATAAAATCTGGTCTAAATTGCAAAAAAAATCTGATTTGGGTCAGTCTGCGGTCACAACACAAGATAAACCATTGGTAATACTTTCAAAATAACCACTGTGTGTTACAGCATTAAAGCATTATATAATGTTCTGTGATTCAGAATTTTTTATTTCATATGTGTCTGTCTGCCTTCATAAATTCCAATCTGGACAGTAAAATTGGGATATTTTGCACAAACAAAATTCTTATTAAAAAGTAAGACTGCTTTTTTTCAAATCCAACGACATGGAGAAGCTTTTCCATATGAGCAATTGTAAACAGCTTCTTGGATTGTAGTATCTTGGAAATATGTGAAACAGCGCGAAAGACTTGAAAGGGTTAAATCATGAACGTAGACGTCGTTAACAGATCTGCCAGGTGCAGACAGCGGTCAACTTCAAAGACAACTTTCATCTCTGCAAAGTCAGGAGCGGGAGATTTTGTGACACGTGACTCTAAATGTGCGAACCTTCCAATAATTTTAAAGAACAACGGCAACGTTTGAGTGGGAGGGGTTACGTTAGAAAGCGCGGTGGATACAGCGGGAAGGAGAGAGAGACCGAGTCCGCAGCGAGAGAGGTGCCGTGGCTGTTTTACCGTTTGAGACAGTTTGGAAGAGAGAGAATTTTAAGTGCAACGTGTGCGAAATTCAGGTTGGATAAGATGCCATTGACAGTCTGCACGTAAACAAGAACTACAAGGTACGTAAGCCCGACATAAACTGTATGAACTAACGTTAACGTTACCCATTCAAGCTTGGTAACTTTAGTTAGCATAAATGTTAGCTTGTTAATCATTTACCAACTTTGACTCCAGCTTGGCAGACGTGCTAATTCTGTAACCTGGGGCCTGAACCTCGACGTTAACGTGGTTAACGGTGTCAAATAAATGAAACAACGTTACAGCAGTAAGTGTTGGCTCACTAGTATAATGTAATGTTAGGTTGAGACAGTGTTAACTGTTTTACCTATTTAGCTAATGTTACTTAAACAAAATAGTTTACAATGCATTTTAAAATTTTTGGCAGATTTCTAAATTAAAATTGCCTATGCACTCAAATACTTTTTTTCTCTCAACAGATTTGCTGACAAAGTAATCAGAAGAGGTGAGTGTTTTGCTATGTTCAAAGATTACACTTGTCAGGTGTCTGTGAAAACCCTAAAAGGTTACTATGTACAACATCAAGGGTTACACAGAAATGAGGCTCATTACCAGTATGCATGTTGGAAGTCTCACTTTAGAAATTATAATTCATTTAAATGCCATGTTTACAGTCATCATCGACAGGCATCTTATGTGTCACAGAGTGAGACTTTGCAGGGACCGTATAAATGTGAACTTACTCATTGTAAGAAAGAGTTGATTGATCTGAAAGATCTTTTGTGTAACCTGAAATCTCATGCTTCAAAAAGAGAGGAGGTGCAATGCCCGTTCAAAAACTGTGATAAGACCACCTATCCCACCTATCCAGAAAGCACAAACACTCCAAAGCTCTTCATGTCTCTGGTGCATACTGTCTTCCTTCAGCACCTAGTGAGCCTCAGTTTTCTAAAGCTTGTACTTGTACTTTTGTTAACGAAAGGTTGATATAAATGAACAAATCCTAGATTTTTGTTTTTATTGCTTTTGGAAAACATCCCAACCCATTGGAGTTTGTAGCTATCTATTGCTAGTTTCTCCAACATTACCTACTCCATGTATATGTAATGATAATATCGTATTGTTTGGCCTCTGGTGATTCTACTCCTACCAGTTGTGTGATGGATGTCTTTTCATGTGTTTCGTGTGCTTTAGTTAAATCTAATTTAACTTTATAAACTTATTGAATATTTACTGGACGTTATGGTCTTTGAGCACAGTTTGTCACAAAAATACAGATCCCCTGTCTTTTTTATGTTTACAACAGGAAGTTCACCTTTGGCAGCAGAGTACTTCATGCTTTCTGTGGACCAGACCATTGTGAAAGGCCACATCAATGCCTTCACTGATGCCCTTGTGTTGATGTTTGCCAAGTACTACTGCCTGAACATCTCTTACACAGCAGCCCAAGGAGCAACATGGGAGTTCTTGAAGAGGTAAGAAAGCAAAAGTCTATTTTAAATATCAAAACAGATATTGAATGACCAGAAATTTAGTTACCCCTTTAAAATCTAATGCAATTTAATAAAGGAGCCTTGCACAGGACAGGATTTCACAACTTTTCCTTGCTGTCACAGCCTTTGTCTTTTTCACTACATTTATATGTACATGTATATTAATACACACTCTACAGTTGAGAAACTGTAGAGTAAGCAATAAGCCACTTTATATTATGTTACTTTAAGTTACAGTGGTCAGTATTGTGCCAATATGCCTCCACGCTGTGGTGTGTGAAATATATGGAAAGGGCGGGTCTAAAATAAAAAGTGAGTGAAATAGCATACTCGATAATGTCTGCTCATTGATAAATCAATCGTTAAGATATTACTGTAGACAAGACATATCTCACACCGATGGTGGCAAATTATTTTTTAGTATGAATTTGACAGGTGAATTATCACATTGTACTGTTTTCTTTTAATAATACATCCAAATGTTATATATATATATATATATATATATATATATATATATATATATATATATATATATATATATATGTGTGTGTGTGTACAGTATATACAGTGTGTGGATAGATAGATAATACAGGAGTCCACGTTACTGAAATTGTTTGATGTGTTTCATTTGATAGATGCCTTTTCAAGATCAACCCAGACAAGGGATTGAAAGTGGAGAAGAATGCTACCAGAAAGCAGCTGCCGGTCAGTCCAAAGGTTCTTTCCCTGATAACAAAACTCCCGAACTATGAATGGAGGGAGTAAAAAGAAACTTTTCAGAAGGGAGACCATTGCCATCCAATGTCCCTAGTTGCACAGTTCATGTTGGTCTCACTAGTGTTCTTTAATTGTTGTCAAATAGTACCACTTTGACCCAGATGAATACTAGGTACACATTGTAACCATCTTTCAAATATAGAATTGGTTCACAGTACTGGACAAAGTTACTACTTTTAAATTATAGGCTTCTTCAGTACCTTCAGTTAAGTTACTGCAATAACAGTGGAAGCAAGCATTAATTTTACCAGACTGACTTTTACATTTTATTGCTTTCTTTGTGTTTTTATTTCACTGTGAACATTAGCTAAACCTACCTAACTGTTCTTGAACTGAAGCAGGCAATTGTTGGACTGCTAGCAGTATGTAGCCATGCCACGTTAAGCTTTGTAAACAAGTATGTTGATAGAGCAACAACTGTTTTCTATTCTGATCTGTTGGTCAACAGAATAAAATACATGTTGAACAGTAGTAAGTGTGTCCTGGTTGTTTCTAAGAGCGGTTATTGTTAAGCTAAATCTCCATTTTATAATTTGTCATTTAACTGCTCTGTTATAGCTCAATATTTTAGAAATTGTCCATTACATTTGCAGTATTATAGCAGTGTTATGAAATTTGACAAAATTATCAGCAGGTTGTTGCTATAATCAATATTTCTTTGACAGTATTTGGACATTTAAAACAAAGGTAAATTCGTTGCTGAGGATACTTTTTTAACAATAAAGATAAATTAAATATAAATGATTTGCATGTAAAATTGCACTTAAAAACATTACACTTGGTAGATTGCTGTAATTGTACTCACACATTCTTGTTTAACAACAGTATTTGATTCTCTTTTAAAGGCAAATCCATTGTTTTTACGGCAAAGTATGCTTATTTTACATTGAAGATTAAATAAATATACATGATCTTTATGTAAAATTACATATAAAGACTCATATTATACTTAATAGATTCTAAAATGAATGGTAAATTGCTGTATTTATACTTATACATATTTGTTTAATGAGAGTTTTTTTTTTTTTACGGTAAATTAATTGTATTTATGGCAAAGTATGCTTTTTTCACATTAAAAATCAATTACATACACAGGATTTATTTGTAAATTTACATGTAAAAACTTGTAATAGACTTGATATGATCGTAAATTAAGGGTAGATTGTTGTAAATATAAAGCTTATTATCTGTTTTACAACAGTATTTTGACATTTTTAAAAGTAAAATCAAATGTTTTGTGGGTGAGGTAACGCGTTATTACATTGAAGATGTATTAAATAACATGATTTTTACATTATATTATATTATAAAACTCAATTAATAGTGGCACTTTTCCGCAATTTTAAGACCGATTATTTGTATTATAACAGTGTTTGACTGTATTTATAGGTAATTTAATTGTTTTAAAGGGGTATATGTCCTTTTTAAACATTAAAAAGCCCAATAATTACATAGAAGTTAATGTAAGATTAAAGATATATTCCGTTATTTCATTATGGAAAATTACTGTATTTTTACGTGATTAGGTTTTACCGTTATTTTACGGTAATTTTTTGGCGCCCCAGCTGCCGGAATATTACCGTTTTTCACAGTTTTTTTTTACAGTACACCCCCTATGTTAAAATACAGGGGCATAAGTATACACCCCCTATGTTAAAATACAGGGGCATAAGTATACACCCCCTATGTTAAAATACAGGGGGCATAAGTATACACCCCTATGTTAAAATACAGGGGCATAAGTATACACCCCTATGTTAAAATACAGGGGCATAAGTATACACCCCCTATGTTAAAATACAGGGGCATAAGATACACCCCCTATGTTAAAATACAGGGGGCATAAGTATACACCCCCCTATGTTAAAATACAGGGGCATAAGTATACACCCCCCTATGTTAAAATACAGGGGGCATAAGTATACACCCCCCTATGTTAAAATACAGGGGCATAAGTATACAGTACATTTTTTTAAGAAAGTGAGTGCAATCCTGTCCACCTAATTAAAATAACATAACCTTCTAACCCTAACCCCCAAAATGATCCTCCCTGCTCTCATGCAGGGTTAATACCACGAGTCCTTAAATATCTACATTGTAAGACTTTAAAAAAGTAATTCAGTTTCTCAAATGTTGTGTTTTTAATATTGTAGAAACAGAATCCAGATCAGAGTTGTGTATTGCATCCTTTGTTTCTACATTTTGTAAGCACAGCTGGATGCAATCAGATACTATTTGAGCCCTTTGTTCTGGTAAGTGAATCAGGCTTTAAAATTTGGATTTGTACCCCTGAAAGTGGACCGACATTCTCCTTTAAGCGTCTGACGGAGTGCAGGATGTTGCACCTCTGACTTTCCAGTGTCTGGACTAAAGTGAGACTTTCTCATGCTAAAAATGTGTTTTTTTCCATTGAACAAGTTTTGTGGAAAACTTCACTTCCTGAACTGAACCCGTCCAGTCATCCCTGGACCAAAACAAAAGTCCTACGAGAAAATGAAAACTCACATTACATTAATTTAGCTGATGCTTTCATCCAAAGAGACAATACGTAAGTGCATTCAACCGTGGAGATACCACACAAAAATTGCAAGAATCATCACAGATCCCATAAAACGTTTCCCTCCGTCTCCTGACCTGCTCCCCAGATATCCACTTACATGAGTCATGGTACTATTTTTTCGCTGAGGCGACTCGCCTCAAAGATCCCACTGAGCTAAAATAAAAAAATAACAAGCACACAAAGGGAGGAACTTTCAGAAAGAAATGCAGACAGAGAGAAAGAAAGAAATGATAATATGAAATGATGAAATTAGGGCAAGATGTGGTTTCTTGTGAATGATTAAAAACAAATGTCACCCCAACCCTCATGTTGTCCTCGGGTCCCTGACCCCTTTTTCTTATATAGGGCCTAAATACATTTCTGATCTGCTAGTACACTATGACCCCCCCAGACCTCTCAGGTCATCTGGGACAGGTCTGCTTCTACACTATGACCCCCCCAGACCTCTCAGGTCATCTGGGACAGGTCTGCTACTACACTATGACCCCCCCCCCCAGACCTCTCAGGTCATCTGGGACAGGTCTACTGTCTGTTCCTAGAGTCAGAACTAAACAGGGGGGGCCAGCATTCAGTTTCTATGCTCCTCATATCTGGAATAAACTCCCAGAAACCTGCAGGTCTGCTGCTACTCTCAGTTCTTTTAAATCAATGCTGAAGACCTTTCTTTTTGATGTTGCCTTCCTTTAAATGATGTTCATTTCTTTAATGTTTAATTTCTTATGCTGCACTGTAACTTTTATTCCTGTGTTTTATCTGTTTTTATTTTTTTTTAAACAGTTTTTTCTGTGTTTTATCTGTTTTTATTTATTTTTTAACTGATTTTGTGTAAAGCACTTTGAATTGCCCTGTTGCTGAAATGTGCTCTACTAATAAAGCTGCCTTGCCTTGCCTATATCACTGTTCTTACTACAACTACCCAATAGTAATTACCCCAAATAACATGAGTGATTCCACACAACGCTCCTTGGAGTGAGTTTGATGGGTAATTTTGGGGCGTCTTATTAAATTTTATTGCATTTGAAGAAAGAAAATTGAAGTGGTTTAAAATAGTATTGAGAGTAAAAGTTGACATATTCCAGTCTGTGATTATCATCAACATCCATTCCTTTAATTTTAGTCTCAATAATTCCTAATTTCTGCTTTTCTAACTCAAACATTAGGTATAATTTCCTATAAATGAGATTTATTGATCATAAATCCCCAAAATAACTGTAAAAATAAAGTTAATAAGTTAGTGTAACGTAATGTTAAAAACGTCAAAAAAGTTTCGAACATTGAAAAAAGCATCAAAAGTGTTGAAAAAAGGGACAAACATAAAGGAAAAAAAAACAAATAAAGCGTCAACAAAATTGCTGATTTTCAATTTTGACGCGAAGACAACACAAGGGTTATTTTACGTCTCCTACGTCTATGAGTATGATGTATTACTTCCCTAAGTTGCGTCACAATCACACCAGTGTTGTCTTAGATGTTTGGACGACACATGAACGGACAAAGATAGAGCTGAGAGCCTCCTTGCCGTTGCCATGGTAACCCCTGCCAATCCCCTCTCTAGCGGCATCGCTGAAAGGAGATAAATAACTACAAGTACAGTCGTTTAAATATGTAGAAATGTAAATGAGGGCGTAATTGACGTCACATAGCTCCTTGGTTTCTGTCCGTTTGTCTGTTATGAACGCTGTTATTAATAAAGAAATCTGTTTTATCCTAATAAAAAGCACGTTAGTGTGGAATTTCAGACGCAACCATAGAAACATAAAGGGAAAAGGATCATCTAGTGTGAACATCTAAGACATTGAAAATTATCCAATTTTAAAGAACCAAAGAGCACAAAAGGGTCCCTACAAAGACAATAAAAATCAATCAATCTATAGGAAGCATCCCTTAACATCCATTCATCTCTCCATCCCTCTCTTCCTACTCACCGGGGCATCGATCTTGATCAGGGCGATGTCGGCCTTCTCGTCAACATCTTTGATCTTGGCATCGAATGTGGCTCCGCTCTTCAGCTCCACCTGCAGGAACCAACAAACGGTACTACTCAGTCCCAGCCATGCTGCCTTTGCCCTAGTCTCGCATTGCCAGACCTTCCTCCACAGCGCTGCGGAGGAAGGTCTGGCGAGTCCACACAGCATTCCTGAATGGGAGATAAGCGTGCTCTGGTTTATTGGCATTTCTTTAAACCAATCACAATCTTTTGGGCGGTGCTAAGCACCGGACGGAGCAACGGTGCCGCTGCAAAATAGCAACTGGAAGGAACTTGTTTTGGTGGAATATGTGTACGGTCAAAAGTTGTTTTAGCCGCGCGGTTAACCATAGTCCTCATAAATCCACCGGAGAAAGAAACACCAACTCAAAGAAAGAGGAAGGTAACGGACATCCGTCCAAAATGAGAGACATACGGCGGGATTTCCAGCGGCACCGTAACAATCCCAGAAGTGGAACGTCGTGGGTATAGATTACCTTCGCCTCTAATACTGCCATTTCATTTGATATTCTCTGGCTATTTGTTACATATGTTAAATGCAGAGTACGTATGTGGAACAATAAATGACTTACGGTAGCACGTCAACATACAATCAATCACGAAAACAAAACGTATGTAAAAGCTGTCCGAATGCTTCGCGTACCTTGACTCGGTGCTTGTTGGCCACCACGTGGGCGTTGGTGACGATGAGTCCGTCCTCTGACACAACAAAGCCAGAGCCGCTGGCGACCGCCACCTCCCGCTTGGAGAATATCATCCTGAGCAGAAGAGGAAGAGGCGGAGAATGTTTTGGACTTATAAAACATCATGAACCCTAACCTAAACCCTAACCCCTAACCCCTAACATAAACCCTAACCCCTAACCTAAACCCTAAACCCTAACCTAAACCCTAACCCCTAACCTAAACCCTAACCCCTAACCTAACCTAACCTAAACCCTAACCTAAACCCTAACCCCTAACCTAAACCCCACCATCCCTCAGGACCTCAGCTCTCTTCTTTTCTCTATCCCTCCTTTAGACTAAGGAGTCACCTCTTTTCTCATTTTTTGGGTTCAACGGCATTCAGTAAAGAGGACTTGAGTGACATACGCCGGCCATGTGTATCTTGGACGAATGAGGAGGTCACCGGGTTCCAAACTACCCTGACCGCCTCTTATAATTAAGAAACCAAAGTGTCAAATTGAATACTTTGACCTGAGAAGGACGCTAAGATGGAAACTCAGGCGATTACCAAAGCTATTACGGAGGAAGATATGGATGTCTGTAATAGGTTTCATGGCAATCCAGTTCATATTTCATTCCTAAAACAGAAATGAGAACCGCATGGGGGCGCTAGAGAAAAGGTCGGGGGATCACCAAAGTCAAAGGACTGGGATCTGCCAGGGGACCATGAGTAATATTAATTTTTAAATGCCAATATTTGACCACCAGGAATCGTCAGATGCCAGTGACATTAAAATGAAATCCTTTTAGCCAAAAGCTCTGATACTTTTCTCTCACCACGTCATCCCATCAGGATCAACAATACCCACAGCCCTCCCCGAGTACCACCAAATGCAGATATATGTCAACGATAAAAACCTTAAATACATTACAGGACCACTGTTCATCACAGAGAAAAGTCTTGTCTTTAAAAAAACACAGGAATGTAAAGGAAACCGTAAAAAGGGACTTAAGTCCTAGTTGTTAGTATTGTTAGGTTATTATTGGTTTTTTCGTACTTGCGGTACAGTTCGATATGAACGACAGCAGGCGCAATCTTCTCCACCACGTCAGCGATGAAGTTGTACTTGTGACGAAGACTGTCAGGGTTCTGCTGACCTGAAGTGGGGGAAACACACAGTCAACAAACTGCATCACTCACATGTGATAGGAGCCAAAGCTGAGGCTGCGATTTTAAACCGAATCCAGATGTGGAGTGCAGTGTATGAAGTGTAGATCTGAGAGCAGCTGCAAACGGTCTGCTGTTCCCACCGCTGCTTATAAAAGAAAGGAAATGACTCAGAGCATCAAAATATACGGAGAGATAGCAGGGGGGGGGTGTTAGGATGTGTACTGAGACAATGGTATCGGTCCACGTGGAACCGCTGCTGCCCCCTTACTAACCCCATCTTGGTTTCACTCCAGCGGCGCTGCAACATCTTTCTTTTCTCATTAAGGCACTCTTAAAGAAGCCGAGTTTGTTTGCAATGAAAACACTCAGCAATTACATGCAACCAACTATTCTGATAATCGGTGCGGGGTCATTTTTTATTAAAAAAGAAAAGAGCTCTGCTTCCAGCTTGTTAAATGTGAATATCTTCTAGTTTCTTCTCTCCTCTGTGACAGTAAACTGAATATCTTTGAGTTGTGGACAAAACAAGACGTTTGAGGACGTCATCTTGGGCTTTTTGAGAAACAGTGATCCACATTTTTCAACATTTTCTGACATTTTAGAGACCAAACAACTACTCCAATATCCCCTCCGGACCCACCCAATACAGTAAAACTGCACCTTTTAGAGTGGCCTTTCATTGTGGCCAGCCTAAGTCACACCTGTTCAATAATCCTTCTGTCTAATCAGCATCTTGATAAGCCACACCTGTGATGTGGATGGATTATCTCGGCAATGGAGAAGTGCTCACTAACACAGATTTAGACAGACTTGTGAAGAATATTTGAGAGAAATAAGCTTTTTGTGAACATAGAAGTCTTAAAGTTCAGCTCATCAAAAATGGGGGCAAAAACAAAAGTGTTGCATTTATAATTTTGTGCAGTATATATATATATATATATATATATATAAATATAAATAAACAGACTCAAGGTCCTGATAAAAAAGAACACGTGACAAATTACAAGAGGGGTACAAACACACAAATGCTTACAGACATACTGACTCCCACGAATTACATAAAGGGAGCATACAAAATAAACATACATTCATACATATATATACACACAGACATACAGTACAGTACAAATAGCTATGCCCAATAATTAAAAAATTTACAGATGCGTGTTCCAGTGTTTCCAGAGTTTGGAGGTATGTCTGGTATCACTAAGTGCAGGGTTGGTTATAGCAGTTAAAACTGGCTTCTGTGACTCTGTTAATCGGCACACAGTATGAATCTGTACATAAAATTCCTCAGTACAGCATGGGAGGGAACATGACTCATCACAAACAAATGTTTGTGTAGTGTATAATGCTTAACCAGCAGACTTTCCTAACGCTAACACTTGTACAGTTTAAGAACGCTGTTAAAGTTTTGTTTTTATCCGTGCAGTGACTTCCCTATGGGATGTCTTGTAAACAACCCATGTTACTCCTAATATTATTTTACCTTTCATATTTATTCTATTGTTTTGATGTTGTGTGTAATTTTAGTTTTTTCTTCTCAGTTTCTTTAAATTGAAGTTATCATTGGAGAATGCCCGCTGATGTTTTTTGCATCTTTCCGTCACGTCTTGTATTGATTATGTGTATTAATCTGTATTATTAGTATATGTGTACACTAATAAACTCAACTAAACTGATGAGTCTTTCTGAAGGACCACCACCAGTGCTGCTGTAGACTTTCTGACTGACCAGCTGTTTGTTGTGAATGTTAACATCAGCCTCAGCTGCAGCCGACCGCCTCCAAGACACTGATGGTGTGTGTGTGTGTGTGTGTGTGTGTGTGTGTGTGTGTGATGTGTGTGTGTGTGTGTGTGTGTGTGTGTGTGATGTGTTCCCTGGAGGATTAGTGGCGAGACAGCTGCTGCAGCTTTGAAGTGGGCTGAAAGGAGCCAGTCAGACGAAAGGAGAAACACCTCGACCTCAAACACACTGCAGGTGTCGGTACGGAAGTCCAAAAAGTTCAATTCTAATTTTAATATTCACTGCTCAGATGTCAGTGTCCTTAAACGCACCAACAAAACAGTGGACCAATGGACTCTGGGGGCTGTCAGACAACATTGCAAGACAGACTTACACCCAGTTGATTTTGGTCTCTTTCATGCAATTTGTAAATAACGGGAAACATACAGCAGGCCTATAGCGGGATTTTTAATGAAAGATAAATGAAGCTGATTAATTTGGTTATTGATTCTATATTTGCCGCAAAGCTGGTCTCTTAAACTCTCAAATCTGAAAAAATGCTTTTTGTGCTTTGGATAAATGATCATCAGTGAGGGAGAAGCCGCTCTCTTCTTTGACCAGCCCGTTATTCCCGCGTGTCACCGACCCGTAAGCCCACCCACGACCGTTCCCTTAACCTAACAGCGTCAAAAGTCCCGACCAAGAGCGTGTTATATGACGCTAAACGAGACCTGACCAAGAGCGTGTTATATGACGCTAAAGGAGACAACCAAGCATGTTATATGACGCTAAAGGAGACAATCAAGCATGTTATATGACGCTAAAGGAGACAACCAAGCGTGTTATGTGACGCTAAAGGAGACAACCAAGAGCGTGTTATGTGACGCTAAAGGAGACAACCAAGAGCGTGGTATATGACGCTAAAGGAGACAATCAAGCATGTTATATGAAGCTAAAGGAGACCTGACCAAGAGCATGTTATATGACGCTAAAGGAGACAACCAAGCGTGTTATGTGACGCTAAAGGAGACAACCAAGCGTGTTATGTGACGCTAAAGGAGACAACCAAGCGTGTTATGTGACGCTAAAGGAGACAACCAAGCGTGTTATGTGACGCTAAAGGAGACAACCAAGAGCGTGTTATGTGACGCTAAAAGGAGACAACCAAGAGCGTGTTATATGACGCTAAAGGAGACAACCAAGCGTGTTATATGACGCAAAAGGAGACGACCAAGCGTGTTATATGACGCTAAAGGAGTCGACCAAGAGCGTGTTATATGACGCTAAAGGAGACGACCAAGAGCGTGTTATATGATGCTAAAGGAGACAACCAAGCGTGTTATGTGACACTAAAGGAGACCCGACCAAGAGTATGTTACAATAACAAAGGCACCTGACCACGCGTCCGTACTTCATGAGATGGGAGTCAGAATGTGTTGGATTTGAAGTTACACAAATGGCTTTTTAGTAATTCCACACTTACACCTTGGCTGGTGTCTTTTTTATTTTAAAACACAAAAAACTGCAGATTAAAACATGCCATCCCCAAAAGTCAAATGACTCAGTGTTTTGATCTTTCTGTGAAATCTCATTAGGAGTAGGACGAGCCTGAACTGGGACACATTCCTCTGGCCCCTGAAAGAGTTGAGTCACCGTGCAACCGTGTTTTGTTGATGCTGTATCCAGCCATGTTGATGTAAAAAAAAAAAAAAAAAAAGAGCTTGCAAGTCTGCACAGGAAATAGAAATAATACAAAATAATAACAGGATTCCTTCAAATATGGGTTGAATAACCTGGATTGACCTAGATTTGCGTCTCTGTTTGGTAACTTACACAAGCAACCAATCAGATCCAAGAGATGAATCATAACAGGGGACTTCGCAGTGTGTGTGTGTGTGTGTGTGTGTGTGTGTGTGTGTGTGTGTGTGTTTAACATCTTCCAGATTTCTTTCCTCAGCTCAAGAAGGTTAAAGCCTTAAAAAGCACAAATGCACAGACCAGTTTTGTCCCTCTTAGTTGTCCACATTAAAGATGGAAGGAGAGAAAGTGAGGGAGGATAGGAAGTGTAAGGAGAGGAGATGAGACGGATGGATGGACAGATAGAGAAAGTGCCTTAAAATGATAGGAGAGAAGAGATGAGTTAAAGGATCTGATGAGTAAGGTAAACAAGAGGAAGAGAGGAAGAATAACTTGCTAAACTTCCATAACTCTTGGATCCACAGATGAAGGAAAAGGGGATGAATGAGGAGAATAGGAAAAGGGAATCGGAGAACATTTGGAAAGAGGGGAAAATAATGTGGGAGGAACAAGTCAGAGTTTAGAGGAGGCAAAATGTGGCAAGACAACAAAAAGGACGGAAATAAGGACAGAAGAGAAGCAAACCTGACTCTTCTCTGTATTCATCCTTTCCATGTAGAGGGGGGAGAAGAGGAAAGGGAGGGAGAAAAGATGGGAGAAGAGAAGAGATGGAAAATGGCAAAGAAGACAAAGAAGAAGGACATGGAAGAGGAGGGCAAGGATGATGGGACGACAAAGAAAAAGGCTGATGAGATGACAGGAATGGATGGAGAGAAAAAAAAGAGGAGGAGGGCCTTTGACCTGGTTGAACTCCACCAAGAGTCAGTACGAAACTTCACTCAGCAAATTATTGTGTGCACAGCTGCAGCTCCACAGTGTGTGTGTGTGTGTGTGTGTGTGTGTGTGTGTGTGTGTGTGTGTGTGTGTGTGTTTCCTAATATGCTTTCTCACATACACACGCACAGGGGAACACTTTTTTGTTGCAGCACTCAGGACCTCCTGGCCTAATTTCAAGACATTTGGTGCAGTGTGAGGTGCTGATGCAAATCTGACTGATCAGGAAATGGAAAGATGCCAGAGAGAGAGAGAGAGAGAGAGAGAGACAAGCAGACAGACAGGGAGAGAGAGAGAGAGAGAGAGAGAGAGAGAGAGAGAGAGAGAGACACAAGCAGACAGACAGGGAGAGAGAGAGAGAGAGAGAGACACAAGCAGACAGGGAGAGAGAGAGAGAGAGAGAGAGAGAGAGAGAAAGAGAGACACAAGCAGACAGACAGGAGAGAGAGAGAGAGAGAGAGAGAGAGAAAGAGAGAGAGAGAGAGAAAGAGAGACACAAGCAGACAGACAGGGAGAGGGAGAGAGAGAGAGAGAGAGAGAGAGAGAATGAGATAGGGCAGAAATGGATGAAGAAAGCAACTTCTAATAATGTAATACATTTCAGATACTGTTCACTGGTGCTGTAACTTATCAAAATATGAAATATCCCTTGCCTAGCTGAAGTTGTGAGGAAAGTGTTAAACCCAAAATTGCTGTTCTTCTGTCATCACTGTGGACTGCCGAGCCCTGGGGTCCCCCAGAGGTCCGCCAGGGGTCCCCCAGAGGTTTGAGAAGGGAAGTATTAAAGCAGGACTATTTTTATAGTCCTGCTTTAATACTTCTTTAACAGGATCATGGCTAGACTGCAGTAACAGTAGCACAAGCAGCCGTACTCAGCTGCATTCATCTAAAGTTCACTAAACGGAGCAAACGGCCGTACATGTGGTGCTGGATAGTCTTGTTGTCTTGGAGAAGGGAAGTGATCACAAAACTTTAGTTGGTTTACTCTATTAATGTGTCAATTAGGCTTCGGCTAAATTGATTTTTTAAAAGATTTGAGAACATTGATCAACAGAGGAGGAAGAGAAAGTCCAGTCTGTTTGTGACCTGCAGCTGAGGTCATCCAAGTCCAGAACACGCGCGCGCACACGCACGCACACGCACACACACACACACACACACACACACACACACACACACACACACACACACACACTCTCTCTCTCTCACCTTTCCCGCAGGATCCTCTCTGGATGAAAATCACCGGCGGCTGCTGCAGCTTCATCGCCCGGTTGCTGATGCGCTTCAGCTCGCAGATGTTCCGGTAAGAGACCCCGTCACTGCCGCACACCGGCTCGGGGCTTGAGCACGCACACACCCCGGCCTTGCCCCTCCGCCTGACGGTGACGGAGACCTCCACGCCGTCGGTCACCACGCACTCCATCCCCTCGGCGCACTCGCGGTCTGCGGTTCCGCCGCACTGCTCGCCCTCCCCGGACGCGCACACCGGGCAGCAGTCGCAGCGATCCAGCACGTCTCCGGCCAAGCAGTCCTCGGGGATCGGCGCGCACTGGGACTTGTCGCACTTCTCCGAGCAGCCGATGGCGAAGCGTTTGGCTATCCGCGACCCGGCGCTCAGGAACGGGCAGACGAGCAGGGCCATTACGCAAAGGACAGACTGGAGACGCATGGTGGGACAGTCCTGGAGAAACTCAAAAAGAAACAGGGAGCTGGACTTTAAATAAATATGCAATGATAAAAGCTATAGGTTAGACGGTTTAAAGCGTGCTCTTACAGTGTGGACGTGCACGAGAAGAACACTGATGCAGTGTGGGACTTCTAGCTTTGTTGGCTCGGTTTTATGAACGCTGCAGGATAAACACAGGAAGCGATTGGTGGACGTGTATGACGTCTGTCGGGGGGAGGAGGAGATGATGGGGTGGTGGAGGTGGGGGTATGACATGAAAGTTGTGCATGGTGGAAAGCAGAGCTGCAAAGATTAAATAATTAGTTGTCAACTATTCCATTTATCCCCAACTATTTTACTTGAATCATTTAAAAACTTCTCTGATGTGAATATCTTCTAGTCTCTTCTCTCCTCTGGGACAATAAACTGAATATCTTTGAGTTGTGGACAAAACAAGACATTTGAGGACGCCACTGACTCATCACAAACCTGATCCACATGTATCACCATTTATTATCACCATTAGACCAAACAACTAACCGATTAATTGACAAAATAATCAGAATAATTGACAATGGAAACTAGGAAATGCATTTCCTGCACAAAATGTTTGTGAATGCTGAAAGCTAATTGCTAAAGCTAAACTAGACTCACGGCTTATATGCGTAAGAAGAAGGTAAAATAGAAAGAATAGTTGGGAAAGAGGGAATGGTTTAAATAAGTATACATTTCAATGAAATGTTAAAGTGCTCTAATGCTCTTTCCCCTTTCCTTTACTGTGTTATATATCTTTTTGGGCATGTTATAGGTTTACAAAGTTAATATTTACATTAAGATTTGACCCCCAACAAGGTTGTTGAAAGTACTTTTTACACTAACAAATTTAACATAATATTTACAGTAACTATGGCTACAATTGTCCAGCAAGTTACTGTGAATTATTTTCACAGTAAAGGTACCATACTTCTATTTACAGTATTTTATGTATTCATTGTAAAATACAAAACAATTAAACACAACACAAGATAAAAAGGTAAAAATACAGTAGTTTACTGTACTATTTACAGTACTATAGCGGCTATATTGTGATTTTTTTACAGTAATGCTTTGACTACTGCGATTTCAACTGTAATACTTAGACTACTGTAATACTTAGACTACTGTAATACTTAGACTACTGTGATTTCAACTGTAATACTTAGACTACTGTAATGCTTTGACTACTGTTATTTCAACTGTAATACTTAGACTACTGTAATACTTAGACTACTGTAATGCTTTGACTACTGTTATTTCAACTGTAATACTTAGACTACTGTAATACTTAGACTACTGTAATGCTTTGACTACTGTAATACTTAGACTACTGTAATACTTAGACTACTGTGATTTCAACTGTAATACTTAGACTACTGTAATACTTAGACTACTGTAATACTTAGACTACTGTAATACTTAGACTACTGTGATGTTGTCATGGCAACAAGGTTGTAATGTACTTCACAGCATTCTACTGTAAAAGTCATATCCAGTAGTGTTACTGTGAAGTCTAAAGGAAATAACTCCAATATATTTGGATCATTGAGATAATACTCCATATTATCTCAATGATTAACACATATGGTTGCCACCTTTACTATGAGAAGTATAGTTTTATTTCAGTTTCTGCTCCTCCTCTTACAGACAGCGAGATGCAGTCGACTGTAATCTAATACTCTGCACTGCAGCATGTTCTCGCTGACCTCCAGTCCGGGAGTGCTGGTGTGCAACGATTGATTTTTCCAATATGAGAAACAAATCAATAGATTGAAAAGTTCAGCGAGGGTTTGGGAGTTGTCTGTTTTGAACGCTCAGAGTGGGAAATGGGTTCCAGCACATTATTTCATCATTTTAAAGAGAAACTGTGTTGTCTGTTCTCCATCTATGTTATCTTAATGGATGCAAATTGAATTTCTACTATCTCTGAGTAATGTATAAAAAAATAAAGTGGGATTACAAGTTTAGTTGCATACTTGTTGCAGAGGATCCCGTTTGTTTTTTCATTTACGTATAGCTTATAAGTTTTACTTTGTGCTTGTACTTTTAACATGTTCAATAAATTGACTGAAATGATGTGTAAAGCTTACACATTAAAGTCACCACATTGACCGAGCATGCTTTCTAACACCTAATTAAGATGATTAGAAAATAACAAAAGTATTTTTGCTTCAATATTCACGTACATTTCAATTGCACTACACACCTATGGTGATGCTGAGCAGTGTTTATGTCTTTATCTACGTGCACAGCTCTTTGAATGACTGTTCGGTCTCTTGTGTGCGACTCAAAAACACAAACACACAAACGAATGACTTCACATCCTCAAAATCATTCATCCAAAAGGTTCGTCCATGAGTCTCAGCAATCTTTATATAGAAAAGATCTGTTGTGTCATTAGCAGCATGATGCAAAAGCTCAATCCATAACACTCAATGACAATAGTTTCTATGACATCACATGTGACGTCATAGGATCATTATGTCAGGGAAACTCAATCTTATGGATCCTTGTAGCTCTGTAGGGATCCCAACCACTCAAGTGGGCCGCTTAGTATCTGTACCAGCCGACCCTGACATAACTTCAAATGAGGAGGAAAGCTGGAGCAGCGGATGGGTCGAAAAAACACGCCAACAACTTCAAGTCACGTTCTTGTCTATCAGACAAGACATGGCACAGGGGAAGTAACCCTCCAAAATAAAACAGGAAACTAAACAAAACCCAGGATCATGGATTTCTTTTTGAAAGATTACTTTTTTGGGGCTTTCCCTTTATTACATATAGAGACAGTGGATAGGCATGGAAGGGGGAGAGAGATGGGGGATGAACACAGCAAAGGGCAGCAGGTCGGATTCAAACTCGCACCACTACAGGACTCAGCCAACATGGGGTGAACACTCTTACCGGGTGAGCTAGCGCCCCCCCCCTTGATCATAGAAAGTTTAATACATTTATTTAGAGTTAATTATTGGATACAATATTCAAACTTCTCAGCACTATCACTAAATGTTTCACAATGGCAGCTCATTCATTTCAGTAAAAGTTGATTTGCATGACCAAACCCCGAAATGTTCTTCCATTTTTAGCCCAACGCGTCAAATTTGGACTTTAATAGCTTGTGTTTGGGCAAGTGGGAATCACATAACCTGCAATTCCAACTGCAGCCACTAAACCAAAATCACTGCACAGCCCAGAGCTGCTCATGAGGGCTCGGTACTGGTGATGCTTTGGTTCAGTCCAACACTTCAGTATCGCAGGGTACAATTAACCTCGCAGCCTGTACGAGACGCTGGAAGGACTTCAATGTCTTTATTCCATGCATTTATTTTCTAACAAGTCAGATTTTGTCCACTTCTTTTAAAAGAATGAACACCACAACAGGCTTTTCCACTCAGCTCTATGTTTGGAATCTAGCAGCTAAATATTTAGATGTAATTAACTAACAATCTGCTCTGCAGTGTTCCCTCCATGCCGCGTGACGGGACCGTCCGGCCTCTGGGGCTAATTTCCTTCCCGTCTGGCTCGACTCACCGCAGAGCTGCTGCTGCTGTTGTGTTTGTGTCAGAAGGCTCCAGCGGCTGCAGAGTTATTGCAGGAAAGGAAACCCAGCCAGAGTCAGATCCCTGGAGGCTGTGTGTGTGTGTGTGTGTGTGTGTGTGTGTGTGTGTGTGTGTGTGTGTGTGTGTGTGTGTGTCAGTCAGGAATAAATGTGGTGACATTTAAATCTGAGTAATAAAGGATAAGCAACAGAAGGTGAAAGTGCAAGTCATTAATTCTACCCTGTATTGTGTTTAATGTATTTAAACCTGCTAAACCATTCTTAATGGATGTGTGTGTGTGTGTGTGTCTGTGTTATGCATTTGTTTGTTTGACACTTATTGTACATACGTGAGTGTTTACTGAACATACAGGTGGGAATTTTAATGTCCAGATTATGAAATAAGTGACTGTGTGTATTTATGTTTCTGAAATATCAGATTTTTTGGGTAGATTCATAACATACAGTATATGGCACATTATCTGCTACATTTGTGTGTATTCTTGCACTTTCTTCCTGTCAGTCATTTCACCTCATTTCTCATCAGCTACGTACTACTCTAAAAGGTTCTCTGTACAAATGGGGCTTAAAACTGGAGAAAAAGTCAATCCATGACAAGCTTCTGGCAGACGACGACATCACTGACCAACACAAGATAGAGATAGAGACGAGATATGACGCCATCGACAGGGGACCAAATGTAACGGAGTGCTTCCTCGAATAAAATGACAGATTTTTACGTGTTGAACACATGTTGGAAACATTCGGGATAATGTAAGTACACAACTCAACACAGTTCTTGACATGGGTGTTTTTAGACATTACGATGCGAACAAAGTTACATATCATATCTTTAGTGAATCTCCTGACTGCTGTCTTATTTGAAATGAATCAAAGTGAAACAAATGCAATACAAAACTACTAACAAGTTACTTTAAAGCTTTCCTGTTGGTTCCTGCTTTCTGTGATTGAAAGACATTTTTCCTTAACCTTTAAATGCTCCCGTTGCCTTATGAGGAAAAGAAGACTCTGCACAATAAGTTCCACATTTTGTACCAGAAACAAGAACACTGGGATTCAAAGCACAGCCTGTTCAGACTCGGTTCGGTTCGGGACCGCCCGGCCTCTGGAGGCCACTAGTGCGATTTTTAGATCCTGAATATGTTTTTTCAAACTGTCATGTCACATCATTTGATCAATCTGAACCTTCAGGGCCGTTCAGCTGCTCCCGCTGCGTCTCATCAGGCCGACAGAAGACGTGATGTAGAGGGGATTTTCATCCATCTCTGTCTCTCTGTTTTGTTGTGTTGATGTTGCCACCCTCTTCGCCATGGAGACGTACTCCAGAGGATCTAAGAGAGCGTGAGCGCATCAATGATCTCAAGACTCAGCGCCTGAACGAGCAGGAGGGTGTCAGTATGTTCTCTATAGTTCCCAAAGTTCTTTGAATGGGTTCCACGGAGGATTCAAATGGACATTGAAGAGTTTCCAGTGGTCATTGGAGGGATTAGACAACCCAACTCAACGTTACTTTGTGCTAACACAAGATCACCTCCAGGTAGACAAATGGCCATTCTTTTGGTTTGCGGAGACGTGCAAAATCAGCAAACTTGTTTATTTCTGTTATTTTCAGCCATAACTAACGTTTAAAGATATATAGTTAAACATGGAGGTCGGACCTACAGTATCTGTCGTCTCTGCTGTGATTACTTTATGTTCTGTGGTGCTTTGCTTCTTTAATAAACCAAATTAGCATAAGGAACAGCAACATGTCACCGCTGGTCGGACTTACTGCTGGTTTGGGTGGAAAATAACATGACTGATTCCACACAACGCTCTTTGCCAAGTACAAATCTCTACTTTCATTAATTTTGGGGCGTCTTATTCAATTTTAAAGCATTTTAAAAAAGTGAAATAGTATTGAGAGTAAAAGTTGACATATTCCAGTCTGTGATTATCATCAACATCCATTCCTTTAATTTTAGCCTTAATAATTCCTAATTTCTGCTTTTCTAACTCAAACAGTAGGTATAATTTCCTATAAATGAGGTTTATTGACCATAAATTCCAAAAGTCAACACTAACACTAATAAGTTAGTGTTACGTAGTGTTGAAAACATAAAAAAAAGTGACAAAAGTGTTGAAAAAGGGACAAAAGCATAAGAAAAAGTTAAAAACATCAACATGTTGATCTGTTTCAGGTGATAGACTTCTGACCTGGACATTTCCGCTTTGTCATTGTTTGTTTTGATTTTTTAAGACCAAAATCAGCGTCCAACATCTGACACCACAGCAACACACATGATGAGGACTCCACTGGACTGTTGGGACGGATGGGAGGGGGCCTGAGTCATCTGAGACCAGCACACATATGACTGAGTCATCTGAGACCAGCACACACTCTGACTTATACACAAGCTGATCTGCATGGCCTGACAGCTGCATGTTAACATATGCCAGCTCTGACTTTCATGTTCTCTCGTGTCTTTTTCACGCTCTCTCTCTCTTTCCAACTCAGACACGCACACACATAAATCAAAACATTATTGCTGACTGACTCAACTTGAGTGGAATTATATTGATATTTCACACAAGCGCACGGACGCACGCACACACACACACACACACACAGATTAGGCTTCCAGGAAAAGCAAAGCTCGGTGTTTGAATGGCCTCCATCGGACTTCACATCATTAACAGGAATGATGAGCTGTCGTGCATTACTGATGTCATAAGCTTTTGTTCATTTATTACTTTTTGTATCTGTTTAATGTGAATTATAACTCATTTTAAATGCATGACTCATAACAAACATGTTAGCTGTATGTTTCCAAAGTAGAGGGTTAGAGTAGAGATTTGTACTTGGCAAAGAGCGTTGTCTGGAATCAATCATGTTATTTTGGGGAGTTAAAAAGAACATTGATATAGGAAAACGGGTCCTGGCAGATCAAGAACCTGACCTGAACCATATTATCATACATTGGCAAAAATATACATGCATTATCATATGAATGTCTGGCAACACGAGCAATCCCTGCAGTGCAGAGCCTACTTGGTTATGTTTAGGAAAAGATTGTGCTTTCGGATACTTCCGTATGTGACGTTAGTTAAGTAAGTAAGTTACGTTTGTTTGACCCGTCCATCCACCCTAGTCTTTATCCACGACCTTCCACATCCGGGATTGCTCCGGTGCCCCCGGAAATCTCGCCGGATGCCCCTTTTTGGTAACGGATGTCTGTTGGATTGCTTTCTTTGGCTTGGCATTCTAACCTCTGGTGGATTTCTGAGGACTATGGTTACCTGGTCCTCAGATCCCTGCAGGGTAAATCCAGACAGCTAGCTAGACTATCTGTCCAATCTGAGTTTTCTGTTGAACGACTAAAACTACTTTTGAACGTGCACGTTCCACCAAAACAAGGTCCTTCCCTTTGCAGCGGCACCGTGGCTCCGTCCGGCACTTAGCACCGCCTAACACGATTGTGATTGGTTTAAAGAAATGCAGATAAACCAGAGCACGTTTTTGTCCCATCCCGGAAAGCTGTGTGGACTAGCCAGACCCTCTTTAGCAGCGCTGTGGAAGAAGGACTGACTTCCTGCGACGACTTTGTCAATCTGAGATGCCGGGACATCAATCAATGTTAGCCTGGAGCAATATTTTATTCTAAGCTCATGTTGCTGGATTTAAAAGAAAATAAAGCAGCTTTCACTTTGATTTAAAAGCTTTTGGACAGAATTTGCAGCAGCGGGGCTCCAGTGCAGGACTTGGTTTTGCTTTGGTTCTTAATGGCAGCGTCAAGGCTCGTTCTTAAATCTTCAGCTGGCAGCACGGGTTGGTTTCTGTCGCCATGAAAGAACACTCGGTCCCTTTCTCTGAATTATTATTATTCTCTCTATTGTCAAAATATGAACTCCTTCCATGCTCCCATTTGCCTTGATATGTGCTGAGTGATGGTGGCTTCACCAGCTGGATGAGAAGCAGCTGAGTCCAGTGTTGATCAAGCCCCAGTATACTGCTGAACCTAAAACCCGGGTGGACATGGCCGGCTGGGTAACAGCCCTTTGGTGTTTCACCAGGCGTGTGTCAGATTATGAATGTTCAATATGCCTGAGATCAATAAGGATTGACTGGGAGACACCAGGGTTGGAAGTATGGGACCCAATGTGTCTTTCAGATCTGTGTTATAATTCAGGGCCCGGCTTCTTTGAAGTTGGATATTGAAGACTAAACGCGTCAGAACAAATCAACAAAGGCCCTGGTCGACGTTTGAGTTTTTGTTGTCCAAGGAACCAAAGAAATAAAATAACTAGTCTCTGTTTTGTGTGTTCACTTTGTGTTCTCACCGCATCTGAAAAACTGAAGATTGTGGTAATTGAAAAGTACGGAAGAGGAATAGGGCTAATGTGTGTGTCTGACTTTTTCCTCAGAACTCAAGTACATTTTTCACATGTGGCCCTAATCCTCTTCCGTAGAAAAGAAGTATCCCCAGAGGAGGAAGTATTTTTGGGACCGAAAACCACAGCGCTAGAACTCAATTTAGTCCCTAGTTCCTCCAGTCGAAATGGGTTCCTGTAAAAGTTACTGTTGTTTGTTTTTTAGAGGATAAGAATCCAGCAAGTAACTGAGCCTGGCCAACAAATAGTCTTCTTTAGGGATCAAACAAAGAAGACATTACATGTCAATCAGTGAGTTTTAGAGGTCAAGATAGGGGGAGTTTTGCTTGCTGTTTCCGGAAAGATGAACCTACAGGCTGCTGGTTGTAACCATCAATCTTCTCATCTAACTCTCTATCTCTTCTCATGTAAGCTCATGGAGGCCAATGAGTGTTTTCTACACATCGGACCCAGCTAGTCTCGCATTGCTAGACCTTCCTCCACAGCCCTGCACAGGAGGGTCTGTCTAGTCCACACAGCAATTCGGGATGGGAGAAAAACTTATTGAGAAGAAAGCAGAAGGTGACGGACATCTGGCTAAAATAAGGGACATCCCGTGAAATCTCCAGCGGCACCTGAACAATTTGGGAAATGAAATGTCGTCAATATAGACCCAGCTGACAAACTGCTTCACATCCAACGTTTTCAGGGGGCAGCAATAAGCACCTAAAAGCTAAGGCTGCTCGCTCCAAAAGAGCCATTACGGTGGCACTCTGTGGTTTTAGATCAGCTGATCTTTGGCTGAGCAGAGGGGCTGACCTGAAGTAACCGCTTTCTCGTTAAACTTAGAACATATTTGGTCTTAAGCCATCTTTGTGTCATCTGAAAACCAACTTTTACAAAACAGCATGAAGCTGTTATATAATATCAAAAAGTCATATTCAATTCCAGACCTATCATTTCTTGGCTTATAAAATGGGAAATAAAGCTTTTCCTTTTTAACGACATGATGAAAAAGCTCTTAAAGTAAAAGCAGTGAAGGGGTTTATGGTGTCTTTCCAAAATATGTAACGTTTAGTGGTGTTTTATCACTTTTTCTGAGATTTGGCGTGTTATTTTGTGTCTCTGGTGCTTCTACACACACACTTCCAGGAAAAAAGCAGTGAGTATTATTTCCTGTTGTTGTATTCGATGGTTGAGATGACTGCAGAGACAGATACTTTTGTTCAGGCTTGCTACACGTAAATATAATTGCATTTTATCAGCCGTGCAGAGTAACTGTGCCGTACTTCAGTACAACTGTAAGGTACTTATAATTGAGTATTTTCATGTTCTCCTACTTACCTACTGTACGTTTTACTTCTCTACTTTAATAGCCTTAGTTACTTTGCATATTCATATTAGTTATACAAAATGTTATGAATAATCTATCATGTACCTATTAAAGTGGATGAAGAGGAGACTTTATTGATCCGGTGGTGAAATTCAGCTACCTGCCAAGTCAAACTTCTGCCGTTATTTTGGTGAAAGTAACTCAAAAGTAATACAAAAGTAGTGTAACGTATTATAATTCAGAGACAGTTATATTGTAATATAGTTACTCTCAAATGACAGTAACTAGTAATCTGTGATGTATTACATTTTGGAAGTAACTTACCCAACACTACGTCCTCACAAAGGAAGAGGAAGTTAACGGACATCCGGCAAAAAATCCGGCGGCAGCTGAACAAACCTGGAAATGAAACGTTTTTTGATATGGACTACTTGAGAAAACTCTGCACTTCTTCTGTAGGTTGCTGTATTGTTTTATGAAAACAATGTCTCGTTTGCTGAGACTTTCACAGAGAGAAGTTGGGATATTTGAGAAGAAAGTCTAAAGATTTAAAGGAAAAAGGTTTTGGATTCATTGTTCCGCTGAGGAACATGTGGTCTCATCGAGTCGTCTCCAGTGAATAATGATGGAACAATGGCAAACATTTTCCCTCTAACCTGATAAAAGGTACAATGTAATAAAACAATATTCATAATAATAGAAACAAAGATCATGTAGAATATGCACACAAAATGAACTCAGAAATGTGGATGAAAGAGAGCTATTCTATGCACCAAAGGGACTGTTGAGTGTTTCTATCCACTGAGCACTGTGCATCAGCTCTGATAAATATGTCTTCATCACACTCAGTGCTGTTCATCTTACATAACTCCAGTCCCCGAGGTGAGGGGCGGGACTACAGCATGTTGCCCTGCAGCCAAAAATCATGACTTAATGACCAACAGCCGTCTGAGTTATTTGGAGAGCCTCCACCCGAGGAGAAACAGTATGAAACATGGGCGCTTCCTGCAGCCATGAATCTGGACAGGCTGACTGAAATGAGGAGATATGTGAGCAGACTGACATGTGGAAACAGTGACACCTAGTGAACATACACAGTGTCAATCAAACAATAAAACTTTCTTTCTATAGCAACAATGGAGGTCTTGATCAACTCGAAATTTCTGATTGAAAGTTTTAAGTTACATGTCAACTAGAACTTCTGTCTTATCAGCGGCTACTCTTTGTGTGTGTGTGTGTATGTGTGTTTGTGTGTCCTCTCCAGAGCCTCGTTTTACAAAGCCATGCATGCATACTTACCATATAGCGTGGTCCATGCGAGAGCTTTTTGTTTTTTCTTAGTGTCTTTCAAAGTAAGAATTTTGTTTTTAATCCAAACCAGATTTTGAACTTTTCATGTGATTAGTTGACAAATAAAAAAAATACTTTCAACCCTTTTAATTTAATTAATTTAATAGTTTCTGCAGGTTACACCAAGTCAAATTTAAGACTTTTCAAGGCTATTACTATGTAATTTAAGACCTTTATCATAACATCAACCTCAATTTGGAAAAAATGGAAATGGGCTTGAAAGGGATCTTGGCCAGACGAATTTACAGAGCAAATCTCAAATTTTCCCGAAATTCGTCAGGGTTTTCCCAGGATAAATTGGTGGATCAATTGAAAATGATCTCTATTTTATAAAAAAAAAAGTACTCTAAATGTGCTTCAGAAAACATTTTTAATACGAACAATAAAAGGCTATGCAGATGCTGAATCTGTCTTCATTTTAGATCGACAACGGTCACTTTAAAAGATTTTCAGGATTTTGGGAGAGGCAACCATTTTACTTTTAGATCCACCTGTTGGCTAAGAAGACACCTGAATGCAGTTAAAAAATAACTTTCAAATGTCTTTTAATAAACAGATCACATGGTCTAAGAATCAAGTACACATTAGAAAGGGTCCAAACAGCTCGTCATTTTTCATCAACTCTTTAGAAAGAACAATGCAGGCACTTTACCCAGCTCATGTGTAACAGGAACAACAGGTGGTGGTGGTGGTAGTAGTAGTGGGGGGGGGGGGGCACCTCATCACTGTGAATAATAAAATCATCATAACTAAAAACACAAATCAGAACATAAAAGAAACACACACGGCCGGTCTCAGTGTGCAGAGCTCGCAGCGAGCATATAAAACATTTACACATCAACAAATCGACAATATGGGTTTTGTTTTCACGTCTTAACACAAATACACAAACATCTGATGGAGTTGCAATGGAACAAGTCTACATCCACGTTTCATTGCCCGGATTGTTCAGGTGCCATGGAAATTCAACCAGATGTCGGTCCCAGTCCTCTTTCTTTGTGATAGCGTTCTAACCTGCGGTAGATTTCTGAGGACTATGGTTACCTGGTCCTCAGATCTCTGCAGGGTAAATCCAGACAGCTAGCTAGACTATCTGTCCAACCTGAGGACTATGGTTACCTGGTCCTCAGATCTCTGCAGGGTAAATCCAGACAGCTAGCTAGACTATCTGTCCAATCTGAGGACTATGGTTACCTGGTCCTCAGATCTCTGCAGGGTAAATCCAGACAGCTAGCTAGACTATCTGTCCAATCTGAGGACTATGGTTACCTGGTCCTCAGGTCTCTGCAGGGTAAATCCAGACAGCTAGCTAGACTATCTGTCCAATCTGAGGACTCTGGTTACCTGCTCCTTTTTTTGCAATGAGACGAAACCGTTTTAGAACGTTGCAGAGAAAAGTTGTAGCGGTCGTAAGAGACGTCTCCTGTTTCTACAGCCCATAGAAAAGTCAGTTGGTCCAGTCTCCAGAGGCTGGTTTTAGGACGTAAGAGACATCGCCTGTTTCTACAGCCCATAGAAAAGTCAGTTGGTCCAGTCTCCAGAGGCTGGTTTTAGGACGTAAGAGACATCTCCTGTTTCTACAGCCCATAGAAAAGTCAGTTGGTCCAGTCTCCAGAGGCTGGTTTTAGGACGTAAGAGACATCGCCTGTTTCTACAGCCAATAGAGAAGTCAGTTGGTCCAGTCTCCAGAGGCTGGTTTTAGGACGTAAGAGATGTCTCCTGTTTCTACAGCCAATAGAGAAGTCAGTTGGTCCAGTCTCCAGAGACTGGTTTTAGGACGTAAGAGACATTGCCTGTTTCTACAGCCAATAGAGAAGTCAGTTGGTCCAGTCTCCAGAGGCTGGTTTTAGGACGTAAGAGACATCGCCTGTTTCTACAGCCAATAGAGAAGTCAGTTGGTCCAGTCTCCAGAGGCTGGTTTTAGGACGTAAGAGACATCTCCTGTTTCTACAGCCAATAGAGAAGTCAGTTGGTCCAGTCTCCAGAGGCTGGTTTTAGGACGTAAGAGATGTCTCCTTTTTCTACAGCCAATAGAGAAGTCAGTTGGTCCAGTCTCCAGAGACTGGTTTTAGGACGTAAGAGACATCGCCTGTTTCTACAGCCAATAGAGAAGTCAGTTGGTCCAGTCTCCAGAGGCTGGTTTTAGGACGTAAGAGACATCGCCTGTTTCTACAGCCAATAGAAAAGTCAGTTGGTCTAGTCTCCAGAGGCTGGTTTTAGGACGTAAGCGACATCTCCTGTTTCTACAGCCAATAGAGAAGTCAGCTGGTGGAGTCTCCAGAGGCTGGTTTTAGGACGTAAGAGACATCTCCTGTTTCTACAGCCAATAGAGAAGTCAGTTGGTCCAGTCTCCAGAGGCTGGTTTTAGGACGTAAGAGACATCTCCTGTTTCTACAGCCAATAGAGAAGTCAGTTGGCCCAGTCTCCAGAGGCTGGTTTTAGGACGTAAGAGACATCTCCTGTTTCTACAGCCAATAGAGAAGTCAGTTGGCCCAGTCTCCAGAGGCTGGTTTTAAGACGTAAGAGACATCTCCTGTTTCTACAGCCAATAGAGAAGTCAGCTGGTGGAGTCTCCAGAGGCTGGTTTTAGGACGTAAGAGACATCTCCTGTTTCTACAGCCAATAGAGAAGTCAGTTGGCCCAGTCTCCAGAGGCTGGTTTTAGGACGTAAGAGACATCTCCTGTTTCTACAGCCAATAGAGAAGTCAGCTGGTGGAGTCTCCAGAGGCTGGTTTTAGGACGTATGAGACGTCTCCTACGAGAACTCATCTTTTAAAGTCATCTACCAGTAAATTATCCATAATCCATTTTATTTCTGATACAAACTGTTAACGGAGGCTCAACGTGCGCCCGGGAGCTCGTACAGTGGAGCGAGTTAGCGAGGGAGCACCCGGGACAAAGACACGAATGAGAGAAATCAATTCATCACTAGAAATGTAACTGCAGCAACCATCTCACTGTCACCAACGTCATCCCCATTCATATTTAGACAAAACACATGATATCCAGCCACCAAAAGCCTGGATGTCGGAAGTTAGAACGGAAGTACAGTGAGGCGTTGCTACGGAGACGATACAACGTCTTGTTTCGTCGCAATGTTAATGTTAATTTTAATGTGAATTGGCAGGTTTTTACAACGCTGCAGACCAGCTCGTTGCAAGAAGTTTCAGGTTTAAAGGGTTCCACAAAAAATAAGTCCTTCCCGAGGCTATTTTGCCGCGGCACCGTGGCTCTGTCCGGCACTTAGCACCGCCCTGGACGATTGTGATTGGCTTAAAGAAATGCCAATAAACCAGAGCACGTTTTTCTCCCATCCCAGACCTTCCTTTGCAGCGCTGTGGGGGAAGGTCTGGCAACGTGAGACTAAGAAGGAACGGTAACGGCGATTTAACTCGTCCCGTCTTGTAGTTTGACGACAAATATTTCAAATGTTTTACTGCACAGGGAAGAGTGCAAGGGCGTAACTTTGGGTTCAACCTTCTCTAACTATCTAGGGAGGTCCCGGGACATGAATGCATGCAGGGACAAAAATATTATTAATATAGATCAACTTGAGAAACTCGAAAAAAAGTCGAAAAAAGTGCCAAATACTTTTGAAAATGAAATAGAAGTCAGCAGAAAAAAAGTTTTAAAAAAGTGTCAAAAAATAAGTTGAAAAATGCGACAAAAAAGTTGAAAAAAATGGCAAAAATCTTCGGAAAAAGCCCAGTTTTGATTATTGGGGGCATCTGCCCATCCACCCCCCATCCTAACACCCCCGTAAATTACACCTATGGGAGAGCGAGCAATGTCGAGTGATTTATCCCATGTCACTGCTTTGGTAAATTTCAGGCTTCTGCTTCAAATGAAAGATTTATAATCTATGTCTTTAGAAAAGTTTCTAACTCTAAGAGAAAAGATGCCATTTTTCTGAAACGTAGACATTTTAGAAATGTAATATTTTCAGTTGGATGTCAAACCCCCGTCCTTGTATCTGTAGACAATGAATGGACTACAGAAGAAAAGTAGCTAAATCCGCATCTCTCGTGATTGTGGTAACATTTTAAGGGCTTAAGGTTGAACGTCGTAGCCTTAATGAGTGTCAGCCACATTCACAATGAACTCTGACATCATTGTAATTGGAAGATGCAACATAAGTAATATGATTTCTCCAATTTGGACTCTACACAGAAGCTCTACGACCTCCTGGTTGAGGAACATGATGTCTTGAACAAGTCCGTTCCTTCTTAATTCTGAAATAGTGACACTTTAGAGAGGACAATGGTCAATAAAACATAAAACAATGTGGAGACATCTCTAGAAAAGCAACCTCAGTGAATCTGGACTCCATCTGATAACTTTTTCAGCTGGAGATGAGAGAGTAGAGACGGTAAAGGTTCTCCAGAGGAGAGGTAGGGTTATAGAGGTGATAACGTCAAGTGGGATCGTCTTAAAAAATAAAACCGAGGACTCGGATTAGTCAGTCTCTCGGCAGTGTCCACTCAGACAAACGGATACTCACAGTTGAAGCTTGTCGGATCTGAACCGTTTCCTACGTGAATCATGAAACCAGCCCATCGTTGTGCAAATGATCTGTGTTCATGGCGATAACTTAATTGTACAATATAGAAGTTTTTGACAACATGGTTTTTTTCTTTGCCAGCAGCCATACTTTGTTAATAATATCCGGGAAGACAAAAGTGAAGGAAGGGGGACAGCAGAGAAAGGAAGGTCCTCTTTCACAGACACTCGTTCATGTACACGTTTCACACACATCAAAACAAAATGGCCCCCAGGAAGTTTTGTAGACATATCATTTTAGTCAGGTAGTTTCTGAAGCACACAGCAGTCTCATCACATGGAGCCTGTGTGTATGTGTGTATGTGTGTGTCATTATCGTCAAATCAGAGTCATCTTCAGGTCGGTGTTCTCAGTGGTGCGACTGTTCAGCTCCTCCCCGCCACGGCCGCCGACGAACCCCCGCCGGGCCATTTCCCTGTGCAGTTTCCACGGGGATTCATCCTGCTCCTCCTCCGTTATTTGGAAGAGTGCAGCGTCTCCTGCAGCGACAGGCGGGAGCGCGCCGAAGGGAGGGGCATCATCGCGGTCTGGACGCCGCTCAGCCTCCACGGGAGCAGGCCCACGAAGTTGTCCTGGTGGTGCGTGTCCAGCGTGAAGCTGAGGGCGCGCGGAGGCGCCGACGGAGGAGCATTGTGGGTGGTGGGGTTCCTGGCCAGAGGGGTAGTAGAAGGTGGAGGAGGATGTCGGAGAGGAAGAGGAGTGATCGCTGCGTTCCTGGAGAGAGACAGAAGAGGGAGGGGAAGTGAGCGGCACAGAAGAAAGATGGTTGTGGATGACGGATAGATGAATGGATGGATGGATGGATGGATGGAGCACAGTGATGACACAATGGATGGATGATAAGTGCAGCGAGAGAAAATTAAAGGTAATGGGGGGGAACGTCCGTCTTCGTTCAGACAATGGATAACTACTATTTTTTCAACCTGGACCCTATTTTCCTATGTTTTTGTGTCTAAGTGACTGATGGGAACACCAATCTTTGACACTGGTCCAGTATTAAGCGAGATCGCTGCAGTCGGCAGAGGAGAAACAAGCAACAATGTAAGTTAATAGGACAATTGTTGTTGCAGCTTGTATTTACCTTCAAAACAGTGGTTGTTTTGCCGCTGACAGGCTCAGATTAATATTTTAAGTGTCTGACAATATTACGGAAAATATTTCTAAGAAGAGGGTTTCTACCCTAAACTAAAGTAGGCTACTAACCCTAACCCTAAGATATAGTACTAACCCTAACCCACAGTAGGCTACTAACCCTAACCCTAAGATATAGTACTAACCCTAACCCATAGTAGGCTACTAACCCTAACCCTAAACCATAGTATTAACCCTAACCCATAGTACTAACCCTAACCCTAAACCATAGTACTAACCCTAACCCTAACCCATAGTACTAACCCTAAGCCATAGTACTAACCCTAACCCTAAACCATAGTATTAACCCTAACCCATAGTACTAACCCTAACCCTAAACCATAGTACTAACCCTAAACCATAGTACTAACCCTAACCCTAAACCATAGTACTAACTCTAAACCATAGTACTAACCCTAACCCTAAGCCATAGTACTAACCCTAACCCTAAACCATAGTACTAACCCTAACCCTAAACCATAGTACTAACCCTAACCCATAGTACTAACCCTAACCCTAAACCATAGTACTAACCCTAACCCTAAACCATAGTACTAACCCTAACCCTAAGCCATAGTACTAACCCTAACCCTAAGCCATAGTACTAACCCTAACCCTAAGCCATAGTACTAACCCTAACCCTAAGCCATAGTACTAACCCTAACCCTAAGCCATAGTACTAACCCTAACCCTAAACCATAGTACTAACCCTAACCCATAGTACTAACCCTAACCCTAAACCATAGTACTAACCCTAACCCTAAACCATAGTACTAACCCTAAACCATAGTACTAACCCTAACCCATAGTAGGCTATTAACCCTAACCCTAAGTTATAGCCAACACATTAGCATCTGACCCTTATTTAACAGCAATCATTGAGCTTTTGTTAGTGAAAACCTGTATTTTCTGGTGATCAAGGAAACATTTACCTAAAAAAGTTTGACATGTAATTTGATTTTTTTACATTCACTCCTGATATAAAAAGAAAAAAAACAACAACATGCATATCAGGTTATAGAGGTTAAAATAAAGTTCAGCAAACCTTTTGAATTAGTAGAGAAAGTAGATATAGCAGCCAGAGCCAGATCACAGCAACAACATGACACAAACGTATATGTCCAATGGGAATCGACCATTATTCTCAGCTCCGATAACATTTTACATGCCAGCCTAATTGCTGAGTCACACAATATGCGTTCAAAAGAAATGCTGTTTATCGCAACTGTATCACAAGGGCTCATGCATGCAGTTACAAGCAAGACGTACAAACGAGTGATGTTGCAGTTGCCAGGGAGCAGGGCAGGAATCGAACAGCGGTTGCTAAGGAAGCGGAGAGGCAGTGGGGCTTGGTGATTGGACGATGAGCAGCGGTGGGAGGGGCAGGTAGTAGGTAGCAGTGCTCATTTGGGGAAGGTTAGTACGTCATTGTCACACCTCACTCTCTGAAAAGCAGACACACACACACACACACACACACAATACAGAAAGACAGAGGGTTAGCGGGAAGAAAAAGCTTGTGATGCATTTGGTTTGGCGAAGTTCTGCTGGGAGTCAGGAACGCTGTAAATGTTATTAATACGTGAATAATGACACACAACATGAAAGAAAAGAGTAAAGAGAGACAGAAATAAAAAAGGTCTTGAGACGATTGTTCACGTTATGAGAATGAAATGGAAAGAATGGTTGACCCGAAACATAGTGGATGGATGGATGGCCCCTTTCTGCCAACATAACGTGTAAAAAATATCAAGAGATGTGAAGCTGGGATGTTACTGGACCAGTGTGTTAATCTAAATCAGATTAATAAGTAGACGATGAAACCTAGGTGGGACGAGTTATGATGGAGGATGAGGATGAAATGATCTCACACTACTACGTTTCCCAGGGTACAAGCGGCTAAAATGGGTGTCTCCCTTAGAGATCGGGTGAGAAGCTCAGTCCTCCGAGAGGAGCTCGGAGTAGAGCCGCTGCTCCTTCACGTTGAAAGGAGCCAGTTGAGGTGGTTCGGGCATCTGGTGAGGATGCCTCCTGGGCGGTGAGGTGGTCCAGGCACGTCCAGCTGGGAGGAGGCCTCGGGGAAGACCCAGGACTATGTGGAGGGACGTCCAGCTGGGAGGAGGCCTCGGGGAAGACCCAGGACAAGGTGGAGGGACGTCCAGCTGGGAGGAGGCCTCGGGGAAGACCCAGGACAAGGTGGAGAGATTATATCTCCAACCTGGCCTGGGAACGCCTCAGGATCCCCCAGTCGGAGCTGGTTGATGTGGCTCGGGAAAGGGAAGTTTGGGGTCCCCTACTGGAGTAACGCTCAGCATCACCGGGAAAGAGCTTCTAATAGACTTCACTGGTCTCCGTCTCTGTTGGTCCATTTCTTTAACAGTCTATGCAAAGCGCCCGTGGAGTTTTTCAAACTAAAATCGGGGCAGCAGTGTTTCCAAATGTTAAAACTTTAGGGGCTCGGAAATGCCGCAGCAGTGTGAACGCGAGGTAGAAAACGTAACAAAAGTGTTTGTTTTAAAAAAACACTACGTAGATGTTACCTTAGCTGCTTGTTTTATAGACATGTTTCCTATTTTGAGGAGCAAACTGAATGATTTGCATTTGAGATGAATCTCATATCTACAAACTGTCCCTTTGCAGTTGCTAAAGACTCCAGCAGGCAGCGGGACTCTTCAAACCGTACAGCTAGCGGTAGCTTCAGCATGACAGAACACTATAGGGTTCAGTCGGCTACAAATACAAAGGCCTCAGGCTACATTTACATTGCTATGGTTTGGTTTGGTTGTGGAGTTTTGAGCTGTTTTATGTTTTTAGCCCCAGTAGAAGATAATAATAAACTAACACGCCCAGACCAAAATATCTCATCAACATTCTGGTATACTGGACATAAACAGGAGGCAGCATGTATACTCCATTCGTTGCTGGTAGTTGCCATGGTAACAGTTGTAGTTTTAGACTCTGAGTACGAGATATCATGAGCCAATCAGGATGAGAAACGTTGGCGTCAGTGTTGCCAAAGGTCTCCGTTTGAGACTGCAACACAACCCCGTAGATTACAAACCAAAACGGGTCAGACGTGTTTCCAAATGTCTCTGGATTAGGGGCTCGGAAACGCCAGAGCAGGGGCAATGAGAGGGGGGCACGCTAGAGCAAGGGGAATGAGAGGGGGGAATGCCAGAGTAGGGGGAATGAGAGGGGGAAGTGCTAGAGCAGGGGGTTAAGAGGCGGAAACGTAGCAGCATAATAGTCCCTTTTAAACTAAAACGTAGCGGTGTAAATGTAGCCTCAGCTGGACACAGAAGCAGAGAACTCCTGTAGTGTGCAGGGTAAATGCTCGGTGAGGGGATGATGGTGGCTGGGGTTAATAACAGGGGTGGGGTATGGGGAGAGGGCATGGGGTCACATACGTGCTGCATTCACCACTGCAGAACGGAGTATACCTCTGTATACAAGGGCTGGACAGCCTTCTGGCCTGACGGATCTGAAAACAACAGTTTACAGCACAGCTCAGTGACATGTGAAGAGTAGGCATGGGCCGGTGGAAGAGTCTGACGGTGTGATAACCTTCAGGAAAACATATCACGGTTTCACGGTATGTATATTACAGCTTTAAAATGTATTATTTTTTTCAAATGTCCGGCTAAAAAACAACTTTTCCCATTGAATACAATGTATTTTATTTTGAAACACTGCACTGGCAGGGAGAGGGATTACTAAACTGCACTCTGAGAGGTTTTGAAACCGTGACTTCTTCAAACCACGGTAAACCTTGAAACCGGTAACTGGCCCATGCCTAGTAAAGAGCTCCTTTTCCAAAATACTACACATCCATCCATCCATCCACCCACAGAGGCCTGACCGCCCCCAAGGACAATCCTAACAGGAAGTGTGGTTGTACAGTGTGTTTTTCAGCAGATGGTGACAGCACAAAGTACAAACTCTACTCATGAAACTACTTTAACGCAAGAATAAAGAAGCTTTCTGCAAATTTCATTTACAGTCAACGACTCCACGAGAGAGAGAAGAATGACTGCTGTTGAAGGACAATGAAATTAAGAAGCCTTTTCATCCAAAACATATCCTTTTTCTTAGGTTCTTAAGGTATCTGCTCGCTAGTGATGGAAGGTAACTAAGTGCATTTACTCCAGTACTGTGCATGAGTACAAATGTTGAGGTACTTGTACTGTACTTGAGTCTTCTACTTCTCTACATTTCAGAGAGAAATATTGTACTTTTTACTCCACTACATTCATCTGACAGCTTTAGTTGCTACTTATTTACAAATTCTGATTTGTTTAGCGCGCAAAACACACATATATACTGTACATACATACATATATACATACACATATATGTATACATACATACACGCATACATACTGTACACACACACAAACACACACACACACATATACAGTATATATGTAAATAATATATAATATGCATATAATATATATGCATCTGCATCGAGTACTTTTTATACTTTAAGTACATTTTCCTGATAGATACATAAAAAAAACACATTTTAAATCATCATCATGCTCCTCATCATCACCACCATCATCATCACCACCATCATCATCATCATCATCATCATCATCATCATCAGCAGCAGGTTGTGAAACTCCTGAAAAAGGACTAGGAATGATAAACCTGGGCCGTGAGGAGCAGACAGACACGTCGTGGACTTACAACACAATCCCCTGATGACGAATTCAGAATTATTATACTTCTAAACATGGGGTAAAATTGATTTGAGATTGAAATTTGAGCATCTACGTCATCTACAGATTTTTTTTCTGTGAATAAATGAAAATAGTTGATTGTTATAAACCCGGTTCAAGCTGTTTCTCTGCTGCAGTAACTGCTTCTGCCACAAGATGGAACTATTTCTCCTGATTATATGGACGACAGCTCCTGGATGGGACCCAAAGAGTTTAACTCAGGGACTTCAACGTTTCTTTAAACCAAGGACCACTGTAACTGAAAAAGAGACTAATAAAATAATAATAATAAAATAATAATAATAATAAAAGACTAATTAAAGGTCCCCCCAGCCTGCTTATGGGCCCCCAGGGGCTAGAAATGGTTATAGGTGTAAACCGAGCCCTGGGTATCCTGCTCTGCCTTTGAGAAAATTAAAGCTCAAATGGGCCGATCTGGAATCTTGCCCGTTATGACCTCATAAGGGGCAAGGTTAGCTCCCCTTTCTCTGCTTTGCCCACCCAGAGAATTTGCCCCTCCCCCCATGAGAGAGAGATGTCATGGCTTTCAAACGAGCAAAGTGGTAGTTGGTCAAAGCCCCACCTCCACCCTCCAGCTCCCCTTTTTGGATGTGCGGATGTAAAGACTTCTCAACGTGTACACACACACACGTTATGTTGCTGAGTTTAAACTTGTTTCTCCTCTAACACTGTACCAAGTATACTTAATGTCCTTTGAGTCGGAGCGGATACCTACAGTGTTAGCGGAGCGTCCGGGGCCGCGCTGAGCGACGATCGCCCCTGAGATGGCCTTAATCCAGCTGTGCATGTCCTCTGGACTGTCAGCCTGAAACAGAGAGGGGGGGGGAAGAGATTTTAGTTTGATGCTCTAATTTCCCCCAATGGGGTGAATGGTCCAACATTCCCCTAATGTTGAACCCAAAGTTACGCTCTTACCTGTATGTAGAAGGTTCTGGAGCTGGTGACCATTTCAAACAGGTTGTCCCTCATCATCAGCTCACTGCACAACACAGAACACAACAGGGACGCAGCAGTTATTAATGGGCCGCAGTGTAGTCACCTGCTAACAACTATCTACGCTCACCGACCTCTGTTTGCACTCCTGCACTTTGTGGATCTCCTTCAGCGGGATGACTCTCAGTGCCTCCCTCTCCTGCAAGGAACAAGAGAGGAACAATAAAACACACACACACACACACACACACACTTCACAGTGGCGTGCTGTACAGCAGTAGAGCCTGGCTCAGCATCCTATCTGCTACACTTAAAACTAAATTATACAATCTACTTAAAGTTTGCGCCTAGATCTTTGGGCACCCTCCTTTCATACAATCCACACAGGGTGAAACAGGATCTGCAGCAATGTGCAGTACAACAAAAATACGGTGTTTTTTGAAAATGAAACCATGGAAACCTATTCTGGTACAACCTCAAAATACCATTATGAACCTGAAAATGAGCAGAATATGGCCGCTTTAAAATATGATAAATGGTTACAATCACATTTTCTGCATTTCTACCCAAAATTGAACCACTCTTTTTTTTTTTTTTTTTATTATATTTTAGGATCAGGGTTAAAACTAATTTACAAAATTTTCCTATCAAATGTAGTGGAGTATCATGCAATGGAAATACTCAAATTGTGCCTCAAAATTGTATTTTAATAAAAATATACTTAGCTATATTCCTGCACTGCATTCCTTTCAAACAACCCCCAATAAGAGCGTGTTCAGGCTCGCTAACGGCATCTCTTCTGACTCCATGCATGTTGTTAATTATAAATACCACTTTTTTTGGTTTTTAAAGATTTTTTTGGGGGGTATTTTCGCCTGTAATCACCAGGACAGCATGAAGGGGGGGGCGGCCCCAACTTTTGCCTTCTAACAGGCAATTTAGAGTCTCTTCGTTTTGAAACAACAGGCTCAAGAACTCTTTTATACGTCAGTCTATCCTGTTGTTACACTGAGATCAGCGTGCTGCAGTTAAGATCTGGATCCGAGGATTTCATGAAACATGTTTCTTTTTCTTTTGAGCGGAGCGGCTCGGGAACGCGAAATGAATTTCGGTGTGAACTGACGATAGACTTGTATCGCATCGCAGCAGTAAAACATAAATAAATAAAAATAACATTCATAACAGCATGTAGGGTTCATTCTGCAGATGAGTCTGCTGCGTTCACATGCAGTCCTGCACGTTGATCCTGAAATTTAGTTCACTTTCAGATTCTGGGTCAGAGCTTTGGAAGAATTCAGCAGCCATGCAGTGGTAATATCTCTCTCTCTCTCTCTCTCTCTCTCTCTCTCTCTCTCTCTCTCTCTCTCTCTCCCCCAATTCAAGGAGTGACGCTTTTGCACTCATTACATTGCTCCATATGCGTGACTGTTAAATACCTACATAGGAAAATACAGAGGCACACACACACACACACACACACACACACACACACACACACACACACAGGGTGTGCCCTCTAAGTGCACAGACAGGCTGTGGTTAGGACTTGTTAATCTGCCAAAACGTGGCTCGTATGAGGAGGTATTCAGGACACATGCCGCTGCGTGTAGAGACACACAGCTAACTGAGGACACACAGCTAACTGTGGACACACAGCTAACTGTGGACACACAGCTCACTGAGGACACACATTTAACTGAGGACACACAGCTAACTGAGGACACACAGCTAACTGTGGACACACAGTTAACTGAGGACACACAGCTAACTGTGGACACACAGCTAACTGTGGACACACAGCTCACTGAGGACACACATTTAACTGAGGACACACAGCTAACTGTGGACACACAGCTAACTGAGGACACACAGCTAACTGTTCTTCAATTTTTAATGTTCAATTCACTTCATTGTCACCGTAAACATTCATAAAGTGATGCTATTAAATTCTAGAAAGCGGTGTGTGTGTGTGTGTTCGTGATTAGGTGTAATGTAAGCCAGCAGGTTACAGACAGTTAAATTACAAAGAACAACAACACCATATTTTCTCACCAGGTCAGATTTGTAGTAGCTGAGAGCGTTTTCATCCAGCATGAAGTACCTCCTCTTCCAATTCTTCATCTGAGGAGGAGGAGCAGAGCTATCAACATCAGTGCATTTGTTAGTTTAGCCCATCTGGTTACAGCAAAAAGTTTCATTTTGTAAAAAAAAAAAAAAAAATGTATATTAGACCCGACAAAATGAGCGTAGTGAGGGTGGCGCTAGAGTAAAGGACATGGGCCCATTAATATAAAAAAGGCTCATCCTCAGGAGCAGGAATTATGGTTAATAAGATTTTCTTATTTCTTGCGCACAAGTTGACAGTTTAGCCTAATGGAAAGGTCAAGTCGTCACCATTAAGATTAGGAATCCTCCTCTGGAGAGCATTAATGTCCACACTTAAAGGTGCTCTAAGCGATGTCACACGCTTTTTAAGGCTACATCTTTTGTGACATACAGCAAACATCTCACTATCTGCTAGCTGCCTGTCCCCTGAACACACTGTAAAAACATCTCCTCACTATCTGCTAGCTGCCTGTCCCCTGAACACACTGTAAAAAACATCTCACTATCTGCTAGCTGCCTGTCCCCTGAACACACTGTAAAAAACATCTCACTATCTGCTAGCTGCCTGTCCCCAGAACACACTGTAAAAACATCTCCTCACTATCTGCTAGCTGCCTGTCCCCTGAACACACTGTAAAAAACATCTCACTATCTGCTAGCTGCCTGTCCCCTGAACACACTGTAAAAAACATCTCCTCTCTATCTGCTAGCTGCCTGTCCCCTGAACACACTGTAAAAAACATCTCCTCTCTATCTGCTAGATGCCTGTCCCCTGAACACACTGTAAAAAACATCTCACTATCTGCTAGCTGCCTGTCCCCTGAACACACTGTAAAAAACATCTCCTCTCTATCTGCTAGCAGCCTGTCCCCTGAACACACTGTAAAAACATCTCCTCACTATCTGCTAGCTGCCTGTCCCCTGAACACACTGTAAAAAACATCTCCTCACTATCTGCTAGCTGCCTGTCCCCTGAACACACTGTAAAAAACATCTCACTATCTGCTAGCTGCCTGTCCCCTGAACACACTGTAAAAAACATCTCCTCACTATCTGCTAGCTGCCTGTCCCCTGAACACACTGTAAAAAACATCTCCTCTCTATCTGCTAGCTGCCTGTCCCCTGAACACACTGTAAAAAACATCTCCTCACTATCTGCTAGCTGTTAGTGCGCGGTAGCACGGAAGGGAGGAGAGGGGACGGGAGGGTCGAGCTAGCCTTGTTTTGTTTGAAAATGCTTCGAATGTCAATAAGAAGTAACGTCTCCCAACATCGTGTGAGTGGATGGTGTATGTAAAAGTGCTTTGAATAGTAGAAAAGTGCTATATAAAAACAGTCTACTTACATTTTAAATCTAACTCTTGTAATTCATTTTGTTGTGTTTTTGGTTGTGCGTGCTGCCTACAGCCGACTGCTGGCTGTAAACAGAATGGCTCTTCGATGATAATAAAGATACCTCCAGAACTGGAGATAAATGTTCTGTGTGTAGTGTTTGTGCGGAGCTTTGCTGCTCTAGACGGGCAACTGCTGCATCATTAAGGCAAGTAAATCACGCATTGCAGCACTCTGGGTAAGAGGCAATGAAGGTGTAACAACACTCTTAATGTGCTGATTGAATTGGAGGTATTGATCAAAAATAACTCAAGAACTTCTGACTGAAGGTTTTAAGTTATATGTCAACTAGAACAAGAACTTCTGTCTTTTCAGCGGACTCTGTGTGTGTGTGTGTGTGTGTGTGTGTGTGTGTGTGTGTGTGTGTCCTCACTAGAGCCCCCTGTTTGACACAGTATCCGGCCTTGATGACGGCCTGGTCCTGCGCTCCTCTGGACAGGTAGTAGGGCAGGTGATTCTGCCCTCTCTTCAAGCCTCCACGCTCCGCCTCGTTATGCCCCTCCCCCTGCTCCTAAACACACACACACACACACACACACACACACACACACACACACACACACACACACACACACACACACACACACACACACACACACACAAAACATTTAATATATCAAACTGTAGCAAATAGTTGCTCATTACACACCCAGTACATATGGAGCAAGACCAGCATACAGATATATAATATACATTTGTGTCTATTGTAGGCCTGCGACTAACGATTATTTTCATTGTCAATCAATCTGAATTATTTCCCCGATTAATTGATTCAGTGTTTGGTCTATGAAATGTTGATGAAATGAAAAGTGTGAAAAATGTTGACGATGACGTCCTGAAATATCTTGTCCACAACTCAAAGATATTCAGTTTATTGTCACAGGAGGAGAGACGAAAATACTAATTTTCACATTTCACAAGCTGCAATGAAAATACCTTTTTTATAAAGAACGACTCAAACTGATTCATCGATTATCAGAATAGTTGCACTCCTGTAAATAATCGTCCAGCATAACATGTCTGTCTCTTCAGGTCTGACTCTCAGGCTCCGTCTCTCAGTCGTAAAATTCAAACCAGCCGTCACTCGTCTGTGTTGATGCAGGTTGGGTCACGTGTTCGTGGCTGCATACCAACACTGACAGGACCGGACATGCTGGGGCTGCTGCCGCTAACAGCTGCTAACACATCACACAAGACAGCGTGTGTGTGTGTGTGTGTGTGTGTTACCTGTGTAGCGGTGATGATAGGGACTCCTCCTATGATTTCAGTCTTGTAGGAGACCTGTTTCATGGCTCCGAGTACTTCCTGGGGAGTCTCTGTGTGGCCGTGTGGCCCTCACCTGCCTTTGGCACCTAAAGACACAAAAACAGTTCATTGGTTTTCTTTTCATGGAACTTGTAGAGAATAAGAGAAAAGTAAAATATCACCACTTCTCCTTTCCTACACACTTCATTTCATTTAATCTAAGCTTTTATCCAAAGCAACTTCCAATTAATATTTACACACCTACTAGTCTCGCATTGCCAGACCCTCCTCCACAGTGCTGGGGAGGAAGGTCTGGCTAGTCCACACAGCATTCTGGGATGGGAAAAAAACGTGCGCTGGTATATTGACATTTCTTTAACCCTCCTGTTGTCCTCGAGTCAAATTTGACCCCTTTCAAAAATGTCTATATCTGAAATATGAGTTTCTTTTTAACCAAATTAACACAAAAAATGGATTGGAATCATACAACGCTCTTTGCAAATACAATTAATCACTTTATTCCTCTGATCTTAACTATTAGTCAAAATAATTCATAATTTCTCCTTTTTTAACTCACATTTTAGGTATAATTCTATATAAATGAGGGTTATTGACCATGAATTCCAAAATTCAGTGTACAATACAGTGTAAAACTAGTGGTAGTAAGGTGGTGTCTGAAAAAAGTCTGAAAAAGGGACACAAATGTCAAATTTTTGTCAGTTTTTGACCCGGGAGGACAACACAAGGGTTAAAGCAACAAATCGACTTGGGCGGAGCCAAGCTCCGGAAACAATGACGGTGCCTCTGCAACACGGCCTCGGGAAGGAACCTGTTTTGGTGGAACGTGTGTCCGTTGAAAACAATCGTTAGTTACGGCCCTAAACAATATCTTTTGTGGGAATGGAGGAACACACATGACCACTGTGTTTCTCTACTGATGAACGCTGAAGTTATTGTTAAAAATGCAAATGCAACAGCAGGTGTATCTGAAAAATTGGCTTTCCTGTTCTCTTCTCCCCTCACATTCTGTTACGCCTGAACTGAACTGTATCTCTGTGGCCTGATGG
>JABXJD010000262.1:0-150000 GCA_013375575.1 Percina caprodes | reverse complement strand
ATACTTTATTCATCCCACAGCGGGGAGATTTACTTGTCACAGCAGCAGCAGCATTTTCTACAGTAAAAGCAGCAATAAAAACAAAAAAACAACAACAAACACACACACAAATAAACATACAAAAAGCCAGCAGACAGTGAGCAGCCGGTAAATGTAGTGACATCAAGTAAAGGTTGCGTAAAGTGCGGTAGAACAATATTGCAGAGTGAGTGACGTTAAATTAAATTGAATATGTAATTAAACTTTACTGTTTACTATTTACTGTAAAGTGAAGTGAGACCTGTGTGACTCTTTAAATATTATTGACTTTAATTAGTTTGCAGAGATGAGGAGAGACAGAAGATTAGTTCATCAAAACGTCTCTTAATAAAACGTGTTTAATAGTTACAGGATAACACAGAGAGCACTTAGGTCAGTGTTGCTGAAGCAAGTTCCTGCAAGCAGATTTTCACTGAGAGCTAATTATAGGTGCTTGGAGGAAGGGAAATCACTCTGTTATGGTAACGGATGGTATGCATGGATGTAGAATTAGACCTGCATTAGGGTCGAACACACACACACACACACACACACACACACACACACACACACACACACACACGCACACACACACACACACACACACACACACAGAAACACACACACACACACACACACACACAGAGACAGAGACACACGCAAACGCACACAGACACACACAGACACACACACAGACAGAGACACACGCAAACGCACACAGACACACACACACAGACACAGAGACAGAGACACACGCAAACGCACACAGACACACACACACACACAGAGACATACGCAAACGCACACAGACACACACACACACAGACAGACACAGAGACACATGCAAACGCACACAGACACACACACACACAGAGACATACGCAAACGCACACAGACACACACACACAGAGACAGAGACACACGCAAACGCACACAGACACACACACACACACACAGAGACAAACGCACACAGACACACACACACAGAGACAGAGACACACGCAAACGCACACAGACACACACACACACACACACACACACACACAGAGACATACGCAAACGCACACAGAGACAGAGACACATGCAAACGCACACAGACAGACACACACACAGAGACACACACACACAAATATTTGATATGTGATAATATTGTTGAATATTGTGATAACAATATTACTTGCAATAAATTACCAAATATTAAAGTGTACATTAAAGTGTACTCAGTTCTGCTGCTTTAAGTTAACATACTGGCCACAGAGTTAAGAATTAAAGGTACCACCAAAAATGAATGAAAGTAGTTTTCTGCTGATATTTTCTTTCCACTTTCAAATAATCTCTGAGTGTCTATCGCGATATGTTGCCACCTTTCACTATGTGTGTATTGATCGGGCCACTAAGCTGCGTGCGACGTTCGAGACTCACCTGTGGGTTGTCCATGTACCACAGGAGGCTGCCCTGCTGAGTGTCCAGGATGAAGTATCGGCGCAGGAACCTGCCGCTGCTCTCATTCTCCTCGATGTCCAGGAAGCCGCAGATGCGATTCTGTCGGTCCACATAAGGCATCGCAACCCTGACCAGCTCAGCCCGCCCTGGGGCATCACAGGAACGCTGGAAGGAGGGTGGAAAGGTCGACAGTTAGCGGACACACTCATTCAACAACTGGTCCCACGAATAGACTTCTCAAACAGAAGAGATAGTCCTCTCTTTTATCTTTACCCTAGTCTCGCATTGTAAGACCTGAAGGTCTGGCTGGTCCACACTGCAATCCGGGATGGGAGAAAACCCTGCTCTGGTTAATTAGCATTTCTTCAAACCAATCACAAGCAACTATGCCTCTGGAAAATACCCTCGTGAAGGAACTTGTTTTTGTGGAACATGTAGGTTGTTTTAGTAGTGAAACAGAAACCTCGTATTGGACAGATAGTCTAGCTAGCAGTCTGGATTTACCCTGCAGAGATCTGAGGACCAGGTAACCAAAGTCCTCAGATTGGACAGATAGTCTAGCTAGCAGTCTGGATTTACCCTGCAGAGATCTGAGGACCAGGTAACCAAAGTCCTCAGATTGGACAGATAGTCTAGCTAGCAGTCTGGATTTACCCTGCAGAGATCTGAGGACCAGGTAACCATAGTCCTCAGATGTGACAGATAGTCTAGCTAGCTGTCTGGATTTACCCTGCAGAGATCTGAGGACCAGGTAACCATAGTCCTCAGATTGGACAGATAGTCTAGCTAGCTGTCTGGATTTACCCTGCAGAGATCTGAGGACCAGGTCACCATAGTCCTCAGATTGGACAGATAGTCTAGCTAGCTGTCTGGATTTACCCTGCAGAGATCTGAGGACCAGGTAACCGTAGTCCTCAGATTGGACAGATAGTCTAGCTAGCTGTCTGGATTTACCCTGCAGAGATCTGAGGACCAGGTAACCAAAGAGGAAGGTGACGGACAACCGGCAGAATTCGTCGTCGATGTAAACTGAGTCTTCAAACATGGACATGAAAACCAAGTCTTAACCCTCAAGCAGGAAGGTGAGGACAGGCCAAACTGTCCCCTCTCTCAAGGTCAAAACCTCAAATTGGTTCTCACAAAGATAGATGTACAACAAGTACACACACACACACACACACACACAGACACACACACACACAAAATCACTGGATTTCCAAGTGACAACAAATAATAATAATAATCTGCCGCATTGTGGCCGCATAAATTGCCAATTTCCGCACAAAATAATGCGGGGCTTGCATGATTTCATAATCCCCGCATTTTCGTTGCAAAACTCAAATATCTTAGCAGAAATATGAAAAATGTTGTGTTTACTTCACACAAGAGCAGCAGTTTTCCCCTGTTGCCATGGGAACATTATGAAGTGACATAATTATGCGACAAACACAGTTTCTTTTTCATCAAACCGCAATTTTGCAAGCTCCCGCAATTTCAGCGTAAAATTACGTAAACATCTCACATATTCCATCAAAAACGAGCCGCATAATTAAGGATTTTTACCGACAACAATCACAAAAAAAAAAACTCTGGATTTTTCTGGAAGGACTGATTACTCTCTCACTATAACTTTGTGTTCAGGCAGAAAGTGAATGTCGTTTTCCTTCCGATCATATTCCTAAGGGTTACTCACATCAGCACGTAGCGTCATGTCACACCAGGACTTGCCCCGTGGTGGTTTTTGCCTCCGTCATCTCTTTCGAGGCAGCCAACCCCACCCTTACCCCTAACCCCTTATCCCTGAACATAACCACTGCCGCGCTGCCTGGAAGGAGATGTTGGGGGCAAAAAACACCAAACACCCCAGTACATCATAGTGTAGTAGTCGGCAGAATGGGTCGTTTCAGGGACATGATTAAAACATAAAATAAAATAACTAACAATGGAGAAAAGGGAGATCTGGATCTGTTCTGAAAACGCCATTGTTGTGACTTCTGTCATCTGTTTTCCTCGTTGGCTTGGCTCTCATTGGCTGTTTACTCCCAGACACACACACACACACACACACACACACACACACACACACACAGGGATTTTTATCAAATATGGAGACCTGCTGGTTGGGATCAACCGAGCTCTAACATTACTACACATTTTCTAAGTATAATAAAAAGAAATTGTAACTATCTTCTGTAACTTTCATCCCCCCACACGTTGTGGTCTGAGTGTTTCTTTTTATTATTTTATTTTGAGCTTTTCCGCCTTTAATTTTTGACAGGAAAGTTACGTGAGAGAGAGGGAAGACATGCAGGAAATCGTCACAGGTTAAATTCGAACCCTCGACCTCTGCATCGAGGTATAAACCTCTCAGTACATGTGCACCTGCACTACCCACTGAGCCAACCTGGCCACGTGAGTAGTTCTTTACACTGCCAGAAAAATCAGGTGGAGACAACTATATCCCGTGTTTTTTCCTGGGTTCGTTAAAGGTGCCCTACCACACGTATGTCATGACTTTGTGGACTCGTGGTTACCTTGTTTCAAGCGTTGTTTCAGGAAGACTCAGCTCCATTTAGGCCAGTTCTCATTAATATTTAACCAGCTAAGCTGCTTGACTCTGATTGGCTAACAGCTAGTCAATGAGAGCATGGCTATCAGCATTCTTTACCCAGCTAATGAATATTAATGAGCTCAGGCAGCATGACGTCAGACTGACCAGCTGCTGTGATTGGTCTGATTTCGCCTCTTATTTCTTTCCAGTGGCTAGAGCTGACTGACACACACACACACACACACACACACACACACACACACACACACACACACACACACACACACACACACACACACACACACACACATATATTTATGGACCTGACATATTTCAAAAAATGCAAGTAAAAACGGTTTTGTGTGGCAGGGCACCTTTAAAGCCTTAGATGCGAGGGAGGGGTTCAGGGGCCCTCCCTCAGAAAATGTGGTGTGTTTCAATAGAAATAAATCAATTTCACATCATTTTGGAGTGTTATCATGGTCGATTTTAGACCCTTTTCAGGCCGGCTCAAGCGCCCCTAAAATTTATCTCAGCCACCCCAACAATCAAAATTGTTTTTTTTCCATCCATTTTTGTGCTTTAAGTGAGAGTTTGTGAACACTTTTGCATGCAAACTGTAACCGTGTCACATTCTCTTTAGGGGCTGAGCCCCCCTAAAGGTTTGATCCTAGAATCCACCCCATCACCCTATCTGTGTCTCAAATGTTGGAAAACCTAGAGCAGATAGTAAATGACAAACACTCAAAAAGACTAAACTTGTCCATTGGTGACAAAGCTACAACCATTAGATCTGAGTATTTCTGAGTATCTGAGTATCATTATGTTAGGTGGTTACTTACAAACTGACAAATCTGTCTTAAAGACCCCATATTATGCACATTCTCAGGGTCATTCTTGTATTTTGGATTACTACAAGAACATTTTTACGTACTTCAATCTTCAAAAAACACGTTATTTTTCTCATCATTGTCTGTCTGAATACACCTGTATGCGTCCGCTGTCAGAAGTGCTCCGTTTTAGCGCCTGTCTCTTTAAGACCTACTTTTTCCCCCGGGTCAAATTTGACCCGTTTTCAAAGTTTCTATATCATAAATTTGGGTTTCAGTTAACCAAAGTGCCCAAATATAACACAAATGGTTCCAAAAAAAGAAAATGGTTTCAAAATAGCAACAATATACTGACTACACTTTGACATACAGTAAACCCGTCTGGGATTATCCACTCCACATCCTCTGATCTTAACAATTAGTCACAATAATTCATCATTTCCATTTCTTTTAACTCAGAAATTGGGTATAATTTTACATAAATGAAGTTTGTTGACCAGGATTTCCAACAAGAAGTGTAAAACTAGTGACAAGTTGGAAGGAAGTTGGCTAAAAAGATGTCGGCCTAACGCAGAATTGGGAGATAAGCAGGTAAAACACATGGAGGACAACACAAGGGTTAAGGCTTCCTCTCACAACAGCCCAGTCTTTACAATGTGACACCTTCAAAACCAAGTGTGTGCATAATGTGTAATCATAGTGTAAACTTGTGTTGATGTCCCCTCAAATTCCCAAAATTATACAACATACATAACCTGGGAATTCCAGACCCAAATCCAAAAGATTAAGGGTCAGATCAGATACACCGATGTGATTGGTGAAGCTCTCCTCTGGCCCCGCCTATATCAGATACACCGATGTGATTGTGATTGGTGCAGCTTGGCTACGAGGGCATAATTAATGAGCAGAATTACTCGACGCCAGAGGAACTCGCTGAGCGAGGGTGCAACTTACAGGTAAATAAATTAGACTTTGCTTTCTCTTAAACTGACCCAGTCCGCATGATGTTAAAGGCTGTCATGCAGCTACTGACAGGAAAACATCCAAACTCACAATTTGTCTGTTTTTGAATAATCTGCCACATGTTTCTTTGATTAATCCATTTCTTCTATTGACTAACCAATTAAAACATTTTGCTTTTCATAAGACACACACCTTAAACGTCTATAATATAATATAAACAATACATTAAGTGTAAAAAAAGTACCACAATGGGGCTTAAAATGGCATTCAGGCACTGTCTCCATACAATATTAAGAGAATTCAAATGTGTTGGCATGAAACTCACTGAGGACCTCAGACACACTACACAGACAGATAGGCCTAATATTAGAGACATATCATGGTATTTCTTTACAAGAGACAAGCTAAAACCCCACAACACTACACTTTCCTACATCATTGGCTACTGAATTACACATCATGTAATTGTACTAATTCTTGCGTGTAAATAAACTGCAGTAACTCCACTACTGAGGCCAGTAGCTTTTACCCAGACATCACCAAGCCATCCGCGCGCATACAACAACACTACTGACGGGACCCACTGCATGAGTCCATTTAGACCCAGTTCTTCCCTGTGGAGACCAAACTGTTGTCACAGGCCTTAGAACATCGACCGATTTCCCCTCCCGTGTCCATTAGCCGTCTGCTACTCACTTCGTACTTATGAATTATTACTTTTTGGTTGGATATTTGGCAGTGTGCGATACAGTGTGTCCGTTCGGCGGCACACGAGCTGTAAAAGCGGCGGATTGTGGGTTTACTTACACAGTTCGGCTCAGTCCGGGTCCAGTGTGGCAGCTGTCCGACACGAGCGTAAAGTTACACGCAAAAGTCCCCCAACAGTAGACAGCTTCCGGTTTTAGCTTTAGAAATAAAAGCGTGTGTCGTTATTTTCATGTGGACTTCAGAGTAAAATGCCTTACCACCAGAGGGCTGTATAATATATACAATATATAATAGAAAAGTAGTAGAATGCGACTAATTACATATACTCAACTAATTGACTTTGTCTAATTCAGATTTTAGGATAGGCTACTTAAATAGCCTACTTACAGCGGCTTGAGAAAGTTTACCCCCCCCAGGCTAAAGTTGATTAAAGAGAGGAATAAAAAAACATCTTTTGGATATTGATCTCAATGCCTTAATTCAAAAATTTAGGAAAATCAACCTTTAAGGACACCGATTTTCTTTGTGAATGAATGATGTTTTATAAATAAATAAATGTTCTTCCTTAAAATACAGGGGGCATAAGTATACACCCCCCTATGTTAAAATACAGGGGCATAAGTATACACCCCCCTATGTTAAAATACAGGGGCATAAGTATACACCCCCTATGTTAAAATACAGGGGTTATAAGTATACACCCCCTATGTTAAAATACAGGGGCATAAGTATACACCCCTATGTTAAAATACAGGGGCATAAGTATACACCCCTATGTTAAAATACAGGGGCATAAGTATACACCCCCTATGTTAAAATACAGGGGCATAAGTATACACCCCCTATGTTAAAATACAGGGGCATAAGTATACACCCCCTATGTTAAAATACAGGGGCATAAGTATACACCCCCTATGTTAAAATACAGGGGCATAAGTATACACCCCCTATGTTAAAATACAGGGGCATAAGTATACACCCCCTATGTTAAAATACAGGGGCATAAGTATACACCCCTATGTTAAAATACAGGGGCATAAGTATACACCCCTATGTTAAAATACAGGGGCATAAGTATACACCCCTATGTTAAAATACAGGGGCATAAGTATACACCCCTATGTTAAAATACAGGGGCATAAGTATACACCCCCTATGTTAAAATACAGGGGCATAAGTATACACCCCTATGTTAAAATACAGGGGCATAAGTATACACCCCTATGTTAAAATACAGGGGCATAAGTATACACCCCCTATGTTAAAATACAGGGGCATAAGTATACACCCCCTATGTTAAAATACAGGGGCATAAGTATACACCCCCTATGTTAAAATACAGGGGCATAAGTATACACCCCTATGTTAAAATACAGGGGCATAAGTATACACCCCTATGTTAAAATACAGGGGCATAAGTATACACCCCTATGTTAAAATACAGGGGCATAAGTATACACCCCCTATGTTAAAATACAGGGGCATAAGTATACACCCCCTATGTTAAAATACAGGGGCATAAGTATACACCCCCTATGTTAAAATACAGGGGCATAAGTATACACCCCTATGTTAAAATACAGGGCATAAGTATACACCCCCTATGTTAAAATACAGGGCATAAGTATACACCCCTATGTTAAAATACAGGGGCATAAGTATACACCCCTATGTTAAAATACAGGGGCATAAGTATACACCCCCTATGTTAAAATACAGGGGCATAAGTATACACCCCCTATGTTAAAATACAGGGGCATAAGTATACACCCCCTATGTTAAAATACAGGGGCATAAGTATACACCCCCTATGTTAAAATACAGGGGCATAAGTATACACCCCTATGTTAAAATACAGGGCATAAGTATACACCCCTATGTTAAAATACAGGGGCATAAGTATACACCCCCTATGTTAAAATACAGGGCATAAGTATACACCCCCTATGTTAAAATACAGGGCATAAGTATACACCCCTATGTTAAAATACAGGGGCATAAGTATACACCCCCTATGTTAAAATACAGGGGCATAAGTATACACCCCCTATGTTAAAATACAGGGGCATAAGTATACACCCCTATGTTAAAATACAGGGGCATAAGTATACACCCCTATGTTAAAATACAGGGGCATAAGTATACACCCCCTATGTTAAAATACAGGGGCATAAGTATACACCCCTATGTTAAAATACAGGGGCATAAGTATACACCCCTATGTTAAAATACAGGGGCATAAGTATACACCCCTATGTTAAAATACAGGGGCATAAGTATACACCCCTATGTTAAAATACAGGGGCATAAGTATACACCCCTATGTTAAAATACAGGGGCATAAGTATACACCCCTATGTTAAAATACAGGGGCATAAGTATACACCCCCTATGTTAAAATACAGGGCATAAGTATACACCCCCTATGTTAAAATACAGGGCATAAGTATACACCCCCTATGTTAAAATACAGGGTTATAAGTATACACCCCTATGTTAAAATACAGGGGCATAAGTATACACCCCTATGTTAAAATACAGGGGCATAAGTATACACCCCTATGTTAAAATACAGGGGCATAAGTATACACCCCTATGTTAAAATACAGGGGCATAAGTATACACCCCCTATGTTAAAATACAGGGGCATAAGTATACACCCCTATGTTAAAATACAGGGGCATAAGTATACACCCCTATGTTAAAATACAGGGGCATAAGTATACACCCCTATGTTAAAATACAGGGGCATAAGTATACACCCCCTATGTTAAAATACAGGGGCATAAGTATACACCCCCTATGTTAAAATACAGGGGCATAAGTATACACCCCCTATGTTAAAATACAGGGGCATAAGTATACACCCCCTATGTTAAAATACAGGGGCATAAGTATACACCCCCTATGTTAAAATACAGGGGCATAAGTATACACCCCTATGTTAAAATACAGGGGCATAAGTATACACCCCTATGTTAAAATACAGGGGCATAAGTATACACCCCCTATGTTAAAATACAGGGGCATAAGTATACACCCCTATGTTAAAATACAGGGGCATAAGTATACACCCCCTATGTTAAAATACAGGGGCATAAGTATACACCCCCTATGTTAAAATACAGGGGCATAAGTATACACCCCTATGTTAAAATACAGGGGCATAAGTATACACCCCTATGTTAAAATACAGGGGCATAAGTATACACCCCCTATGTTAAAATACAGGGGCATAAGTATACACCCCTATGTTAAAATACAGGGGCATAAGTATACACCCCTATGTTAAAATACAGGGGCATAAGTATACACCCCTATGTTAAAATACAGGGGCATAAGTATACACCCCCTATGTTAAAATACAGGGGCATAAGTATACACCCCCTATGTTAAAATACAGGGGCATAAGTATACACCCCCTATGTTAAAATACAGGGGCATAAGTATACACCCCCTATGTTAAAATACAGGGCATAAGTATACACCCCTATGTTAAAATACAGGGGCATAAGTATACACCCCCTATGTTAAAATACAGGGGCATAAGTATACACCCCCTATGTTAAAATACAGGGGCATAAGTATACACCCCCCTATGTTAAAATACAGGGGCATAAGTATACACCCCCTATGTTAAAATACAGGGGCATAAGTATACACCCCCTATGTTAAAATACAGAGGGCATAAGTATACACCCCCCTATGTTAAAATACAGGGGGCATAAGTATACACCCCCCTATGTTAAAATACAGGGGCATAAGTATACACCCCCTATGTTAAAATACAGGGGCATAAGTATACACCCCTATGTTAAAATACAGGGGCATAAGTATACACCCCCTATGTTAAAATACAGGGGCATAAGTATACACCCCTATGTTAAAATACAGGGGCATAAGTATACACCCCTATGTTAAAATACAGGGGCATAAGTATACACCCCTATGTTAAAATACAGGGCATAAGTATACACCCCCTATGTTAAAATACAGGGGCATAAGTATACACCCCCTATGTTAAAATACAGGGGCATAAGTATACACCCCTATGTTAAAATACAGGGGCATAAGTATACACCCCCTATGTTAAAATACAGGGGCATAAGTATACACCCCTATGTTAAAATACAGGGGCATAAGTATACACCCCCTATGTTAAAATACAGGGGCATAAGTATACACCCCTATGTTAAAATACAGGGGCATAAGTATACACCCCTATGTTAAAATACAGGGGCATAAGTATACACCCCCTATGTTAAAATACAGGGGCATAAGTATACACCCCTATGTTAAAATACAGGGGCATAAGTATACACCCCTATGTTAAAATACAGGGGCATAAGTATACACCCCCTATGTTAAAATACAGGGGGCATAAGTATACACCCCCTATGTTAAAATACAGGGGCATAAGTATACACCCCTATGTTAAAATACAGGGGCATAAGTATACACCCCCTATGTTAAAATACAGGGCATAAGTATACACCCCCTATGTTAAAATACAGGGGCATAAGTATACACCCCTATGTTAAAATACAGGGGCATAAGTATACACCCCCTATGTTAAAATACAGGGGCATAAGTATACACCCCCTATGTTAAAATACAGGGGCATAAGTATACACCCCTATGTTAAAATACAGGGGCATAAGTATACACCCCCTATGTTAAAATACAGGGGCATAAGTATACACCCCTATGTTAAAATACAGGGTCATAAGTATACACCCCCTATGTTAAAATACAGGGGCATAAGTATACACCCCTATGTTAAAATACAGGGGCATAAGTATACACCCCTATGTTAAAATACAGGGTCATAAGTATACACCCCCTATGTTAAAATACAGGGGCATAAGTATACACCCCCTATGTTAAAATACAGGGGCATAAGTATACACCCCCTATGTTAAAATACAGGGGCATAAGTATACACCCCCCTATGTTAAAATACAGGGGCATAAGTATACACCCCTATGTTAAAATACAGGGGCATAAGTATACACCCCTATGTTAAAATACAGGGCATAAGTATACACCCCTATGTTAAAATACAGGGCATAAGTATACACCCCTATGTTAAAATACAGGGGCATAAGTATACACCCCCTATGTTAAAATACAGGGGCATAAGTATACACCCCCCTATGTTAAAATACAGGGGGCATAAGTATACACCCCCTATGTTAAAATACAGGGGCATAAGTATACACCCCCCTATGTTAAAATACAGGGGCATAAGGCTTCTTTAAATTAGCTCCACATCTACCGACTGCAAAATTAAAATGATGAACACATTAATGCATCAATAATTATAATCAAAATATGAAATATTTTGTTCTGAATTGGGCCATTCTGCATAATGATTTATTATTTGACTTTTGGTACTTGTGTGCATTTGCTTATGTAAGTATTTGTAATATTTATACTGAGTACTTCCTCCATCATTGATGGTTTCACTGGAAAAGGTAATTATCAGTTAAAAGAAACAGAAGTGGGCTTCAAAAGATGGATTTGATTGGATTTTTAGTGACAGATTTATGCTTTTATTTTGAAGGCCAAATACGTATCCTCACAGAGTCATTACGGATACCTTGATGCATATTTCCAACCAATCCACTGCCAGAGTTAAACCTCCCCCCCCCCACTCTCAACTGCAAAGGATGATGGTTAATGCAATGTCACAAAAACAATCATAGAGCTCTAACAAAATGCTTCCTTCCACAAGGATGTCAGCAGGTGTCAGAGGTGGGCACTCTGGTAGTATGTAGTACACACACACACACACACACACACACACACACACACACACACACACAGCTGATATAAACTAAAACATCCTCTGAACAGGAAACAGCATTTGCATTTTTCACAAAAATAGGGGACGTCCCACAGGCATACTTGCCTCGTGTGTTTGTGTGTGTGTGTGTGTGTGTGTGTGTGTGTGTGTGTGTGTGTGTGTGTGTGTGTGTGTGTGTGTGTGTGTGTGTGTGTGTGTGTGTGTGCGTGCGTGCGTGCGTGCGTGCGTGTGTGTGTGTGTGTGTGTGTGTTTCTGACTGTGTAAGCCTAAGTTCAGTTCAATGGAAAGGCACCCCTGTGTGTGAACAGGGGCTCTTTGTGGAGAGAACAGAGCAGAATAAACAGGTGGACTGACAGCCAGGTAAGAAGACAGACAGGTAAGAAGACAGACAGGTAAGAAGACAGACAGGTAAGAAGACAGCCAGGTAAGAAGACAGACAGGTAAGAAGACAGACAGGCTGCGTTCCCAGTCGGCATCCTGGGATCAGGTTCTGCTTACTGGACGCTGGTAATAATCAATGAGAGGCACAAAGTGGTGCTAGAAGAAGCACTAATCACTCAAAACAGTGAGGAAAAGGTCCTGCACCATCTTTCGATTCACCTCTGTGTGTGTGTGTGTGTGTGTGTGTGTGTGTGAGATGGAAAGATGTGTCAGATGTTTGTTGTGTGACCATTTTTGTGTTTTTTAGTGTTATCTGGTGACTGCTAGAGCAGACGGTGCAAGACCATGTTCTATATGAACAGACAATAAAGTTTTTATCTTATAAGATAAGTTAAGATAAGACAAGAAAAACCTTTATTTGTCCCACAGTGGGGAAATTGCGGCTATCTTATCTTATCTTATCTCATCTTATCTTATCTTATCTCATTATCTTATTATCTTATTATCTTATCTTATTATCTTATCTTATCTTATCTCATCTTATCTCATCTCATCTCATCTCATCTTATCTCATCTTATCTCATCTTATCTCATCTTATCTTATCTTATCTTATCTTATCTCATCTTATCTTATCTCGTCTTATCTTATCTCATCTCATTTCATCTCATCTCATCTCATCTTATCTCATCTTATCTCATCTTATCTCATCTTATCTTATCTTATCTCATCTTATCTCATCTCATCTTATCTCATCTTATCTCATGTTATCTTATCTTATCTCATTATCTTATTATCTTATCTTATTATCTTATCTTATCTTATCTCATCTTATCTCATCTCATCTCATCTCATCTCATCTTATCTCATCTTATCTTATCTTATCTTATCTCATTATCTTATCTTATCTTATCTCATCTTATCTCATCTCATCTTATCTCATCTTATCTCATCTTATCTTATCTCATTATCTTATCTCATCTCATCTCATCTCATCTTATCTCATCTCATCTCATCTCATCTTATCTTATCTCATCTTATCTCATCTTATCTCATCTCATCTCATCTTATCTTATCTTATCTCATCTCATCTCATCTCATCTCATCTCATCTCATCTCATCTCATCTCATCTCATCTCATCTCATCTTATGTATTGCATTGGCTTTGATTGGAATCAGCCGTTTTCGTATTTAAGTATTAATTGTGTAATTATGCTCAAGAGTCGCTTCTCAAGTCCACACATTTAAAATGGCATTTACAGTTTATTATCCTAAAATCTGACATTTTCACTATTTGGTCCTTTACAACTCTTTGTTGCATTGTTCCCTTTACAGATGAATTCATACAGAAAAAAAACATTCTGATTAGGCAAACCTAAATGTTCATTTTACCATTCCTCAGCATTATTTTCCCTGATATGAGTGTATAAACGACCTGTTGCACCCAAAAACGTGTGTGTAATATGTCCATCTTTTACTCCAACACACCTTTACACCAATGTCTGCACCGCTGCATCAAAATCATACAACTCACACAACTTAACCTTTGTCTACATGTGTGTATTGTAATGGTCGTGGTTACCATTGTGAGATCACAAATAAAGAAGTTAAAGTAACTTCCCCCTCGAATACAGTGTAAAGCAGAGATGGAGTACGTGTCAGTGGTGACATCTAGTGGTGACATCTAGTGGTGGCATCTAGTGGTGACATCTAGTGGTGACATCTAGTGGTAACATCTAGTGGTGACATCTAGTGGTGACATCTAGTGGTAACATCTAGTGGTGGCATCTAGTGGTGACATCTAGTGGTGACATCTAGTGGTGACATCTAGTGGTAACATCTAGTGGTGACATCTAGTGGTGACATCTAGTGGTGACATCTAGTGGTAACATCTAGTGGTGACATCTAGTGGTGACATCTAGTGGTGACATCTAGTGGTAACATCTAGTGGTGGCATCTAGTGGTGACATCTAGTGGTGACATCTAGTGGTGACATCTAGTGGTAACATCTAGTGGTGACATCTAGTGGTAACATCTAGTGGTGACATCTAGTGGTGACATCTAGTGGTAACATCTAGTGGTGACATCTAGTGGTGACATCTAGTGGTGACATCTAGTGGTGACATCTAGTGGTATCATCTAGTGGTGACATCTAGTGGTGACATCTAGTGGTGGCATCTAGTGGTTACATCTAGTGGTGGCATCTAGTGGTTACATCTAGTGGTGGCATCTAGTGGTGACATCTAGTGGTGACATCTAGTGGTGACATCTAGTGGTAACATCTAGTGGTTACATCTAGTGGTAACATCTAGTGGTTACATCTAGTGGTGGCATCTAGTGGTGGCATCTAGTGGTTACATCTAGTGGTGGCATCTAGTGGTAACATCTAGTGGTGACATCTAGTGGTGACATCTAGTGGTAACATCTAGTGGTGACATCTAGTGGTAACATCTAGTGGTGACATCTAGTGGTGACATCTAGTGGTGACATCTAGTGGTGACATCTAGTGGTAACATCTAGTGGTTACATCTAGTGGTAACATCTAGTGGTGACATCTAGTGGTGGCATCTAGTGGTGACATCTAGTGGTGACATCTAGTGGTAACATCTAGTGGTGACATCTAGTGGTAACATCTAGTGGTAACATCTAGTGGTGACATCTAGTGGTAACATCTAGTGGTGACATCTAGTGGTGACATCTAGTGGTGACATCTAGGTGACATCTAGTGGTGACATCTAGTGGTGACATCTAGTGGTGACATCTAGTGGTGACATCTAGTGGTGACATCTAGTGGTGACATCTAGTGGTGGCATCTAGTGGTGGCATCTAGTGGTTACTTCGAGTGGTGACATCTAGTGGTGACATCTAGTGGTAACATCTAGTGGTAACATCTACTAGATGTTCTACTAGTGGTGGCAGACAAGGATCACAGCACGGGAAATCCTGTTTTTAGAATAGAAAGCCTTTGTTGTCATTATACACAAGTACACAGGACCTGTGTAATGAAATTGGAGCAATCCCTTTACAGTGTTGACACAAAAATATAAGAAATATAAGATAACAATATAAAATATAAAGTGTAGGTAGTGCAGAGAACGAAGGGGGTGCTGGTGCACAGTCCTGAGTCCTTTGACCAGGTGCAGCTCTGTCAGCGGTGTCCTCAAAGTGCAAAGGTGGTGAAAACCTCTCCGGACCAACATTCTCACTCTCGCACGTCCGTATGTTAACGAGAAGAGGCTGTGCAGGTGTGCATGGTGTTAGGAATCAGAATGTGGTTTTTGTTGTACAAATATTCAGACTTCTTTGCCCACGAAATGTTTCAGAATAAAATCTACGCAGATTTTTATAAATGAGGCCTTGGTTTTTAAGGCCATAATCACTGGACATCCTGTCTGTAAAGGAAGCTGTGATATTCACAAGATTCCTTTGAATGCAGCAGTGGTGTAATGTAACTAAGTACATTTACTCAAGAACTGTACTTAAGTCCAAATGTTGAGGTACTTGTACTTTACTTGAGTCTTTTCTTTTCATGCCACTTTCTTCTTCCACTCCGCTACATCTCAGAGAGAAATATTGTACTTTTTACTCCACTACATTCAGCTGACAGCTTTAGTAACTAGTTACTTTACATATATTAAGATTACTGCACACAAAACACAGGTAGTTTATAAAATCAGATGTTTCATTATAAATGAAACTAACAATATAACGGCCTACAAGTCCAGCAGAGATGATTTCAGCAGAACTGTTTGGATCCTTTACACTTTCTACAATGGGAGCATTGTTCTTTACTTTTAATACTTTAAGTACATTTTCCTGATGATACGTACATACTTTTTCTTAAGTAACATTTTCAACGCAGGGTTTTTTCACTGAGTATTTTTGACAGTGTGGTATTACATACTACTGTTACTGAAGTAAAGGATCTGACTATTTCTTCCACCAACAATCGATCCAGAGAGTCTTATTATGAAACCCTGGAAGTCCTGAAGGATGCTTTTCTTTTGTGTGTACAAGATCCATGTCTTGTGCACATAAGAAACACAATTATTATTTTTTAGGATTGGATTTGGGGGCTCCGTAGTACACAAAGTGGATGGCTAACAAGCCGAGGCCCCTCTCGTCTCTGGAACCATCGTTTCCAAAGCTGATTGGGGTGGTAGAGTCATTTGGCTTACCTCCTCTCTGTCTTTGCCAGAGTTGATGCTCCAGCTGCTATCTGGGGAATGTCAAAGGCCTAATTGTTTTGAAAGACGGCTCTGGCAGCACCGATGCCGGCCCCTGTGCCGGTCTATTCTTCATCGGTCCAGGTGCCCTCGCAAAGCTCTGCCAGGTTCTCCCTGCTCAGGGAGCTTTTGCATCCCTGTGAAAAACTCAGATCTGTTCTTTATTGTCACAATATTGAACCCCTCATGGTACAGTATAGCATCAGTCTGTAGGCTGGGGGGAAGGCATGGTGCTGGTGCTGGTCCTGGCACAGGGGCTGCAGCATGCCGGGCAGGGGTTCCTGCCAGGCTAAGCGCTCCGCAGTAACAGGTTTTCGAGGTTTGAAGAAGCCAGGCTTGTTGCCGAGGTGACCTGACTGCCCTGGAGAAACAGACAGCCATAGCAGGGTGCATGTCAACAAGCACTGGGATCATTTCAGGTCCTGTGGAATATGGCAAGGACCAGGCATCCAGCTCCGGTGTCGGTTCCCCGTCCCTCCTCAAAAACAATTGGACTCACACAAAAACAGTAAATGGCTGAAAACGTTCATTGTGTGTCTCTCTCTGTGCCCCTGTGTGTGTGTGTGTGTGTGTGTGTGTGTGTGTGTGTGTGTGAGTCTCTGTGTGTGTGTGTGTGTGTGTGTGTGTGTGTGTGTGTGTGTCTGTATCTCTGTGTCTTTGTATGTGTGTCTGTGTCTGTGTGTGTGTGTGTGTGTCTGTGTCTCTGTGTGTGTGTGTGTGTGTGTGTCTGTGTGTGTCTCTGTCTCTGTGTGTGTGTCTCTGTGTGTGTGTGTGTGTGTGTGTCTCTGTGTGTGTGTGTGTGTGTGTGTGTGTGTGTGTGAGTCTCTGTGTTTGTGTGTGTGTGTGTGTGTGTGTGTGTCTCTGTGTGTGTGTGTGTGTGCGTGTGTCTCTGTCTCTGTGTGTGTGTGTGTGTGTGTGTGTGTGTGTGTATTGTGTGTGTCCGTTTGAGCTTTGTCCATATTAAGAAAAAAATCCCTTTTTCTGGGATTTGTGCTGTTATTTTGTGTCTCTGGTGCTTCCACATGCATCTAACTTGGAAACTTTCTACATCACTATATATAAATAAGTTGTACTACCTGTGATCATAGAGGAATGTAGTACTCAAGTACACATTTCAGGTACTTTACTTTGAGTCTTTTCTTTTCACACCACTTTCTACTTCTACTCCACTACATCTCAGAGAGAAATATTCTACATTCATCTGACAGCTTCAGATACTTTACACATTAAGATTCCTGCACACAAAACACATAGTAGTAGTAGTAGTTTATAAAATCTTATTTTTTTCATTATAAATTAAACTACCATGCAATATATAGTCCTACAAGTTCATCCAAAGTTATTAATATTTGATTGACAGAACAGAGAGTTTTGATCTTTTCATTTCATTTTTGAAATGTGAGAATTTTTTTGCCATTGACTGCTTTTACTTTAAATACTTGAACATTTTCCTAAAGGTACCTACGTACTTATACTTTAACATTTTTCAAATGCAGGACTTTTGCTTGTAACTGAGTATGTTTACAGTGTGGTATTAGTACTTTTCCTTAAAGGATCTGAATACTTCTTCCAGCGCTGCCTGTGATAGACGGTGCTGTGGTGTCCAGTGAGTTAACCTGAGAGAAATGCTGTGATTCTTCAGGGCTCCACCCTCTTGTGTGACTCACCTTGTGAGACAAACCAGGAAATACAGCTTGTTGCGCCACCATGAACTGACAAAAAGACCTTAGCATTCACCCTTAGAGAAACACTACACTCTCAAAGGAGAGCATCCGTGAAAGAAATGCAATGAAGATAGTGAAATATCTGGAATACTGCCTCATGCACCAACAGCTGACTCTACAGGTGGGGTAAGAGTTTAACAGGGGGAATCCCAGCTCAAAGTTAAGGTAACTCTGAGGGAGCTTTCTAGAGAAAGGTGTGGCACCATTCCATGTCTGCCTGCTGTGATTTTAGAGTCACCTAGAGGACAATGGCTTCCCGTTTAGAGGAGGATTTCTGCTGTCCTGCCTGCCATGACTTCTTTAGAGATCCTGTCCTCCTGTCATGCAGCCACAGCTTCTGTAAAGCCTGTCTGCAGAGCTGGTGGAGCGCCAAACTGTCCCAAGAGTGTCCAGTTTGTCGGACAGTATCTCAATGCAGTGATCCACCTCGTAACTTGGCTTTGAGGAACCTGTGCGAGGCCTTTTTACGAGAAAAAGGTCAGGGAGTCTCATCGGGGTCTGTGGCTCTCTGCCCTCTGCACTCTGAGAAGCTCAAACTCTTCTGTCTGGACCATCAGCAGCCGGTGTGCCTCGTCTGCCGAGATGCGAAGATACACACCGACCACAGGTTCAGACCCATCGACGAAGCGGCACAGGATCGCAGAGAGGAGCTCCGGAAAGCCCTGAAAGCCTCACAAGACAAGCTCAAGGTTTTTAACGACGTCAAGGTGAACTTGGACCAAACAGCGGAACACTTAAAGGTCCAGTCTCGACACACAGAGAGGCAGATTCAGGAAGAGTTCAGGAAGCTTCATCGGTTTCTAGAGGAGGACGAGGAGGCCAGGATGGCTGCGCTGAGGGAGGAAGAGGAGCAGAAGAGTCGGAGGATGAAGGAGAAGATGGAGGCTGTGAGCCGAGAGATAGCAGCTCTTTCAGACTCAGTCAGAGCCACAGAGGAGCAGCTGAGAGCTGAAGACGTCTCGTTCCTGATCAACTACAAGGCCGCGGCTGATAGAGTCCTGCAGCGCCCCCTGCTGGAGGATCCACAGCTGCTCTCGGGAGCTCTGATAGATGTGGTGAAACATCTGGGCAATTTAACCTTTAACATCTGGAACAAGATGAAAGGCGTGGTGCCCTACAGTCCTGTGATTCTGGACCCAAACACTGCCTATCCTGAACTCATTCTGTCTGAGGATCTGACCAGCGTGAGACGTGGAAAGCTACAGCGGCTTCCTGAAAACCCAGAGAGGTTCGAGTACTGGGACTCCGTCCTGGGCTCCGGATTTAACTCGGGGACTCACAGCTGGGACGTCGAGGTCGGGGACAACAAAGAATGGGAACTGGGGGTGTTAGCCGAGTCTGTTTGTAGGAAAGGATTCGTGGGGTCCACAGCTTGGAGTGTAGACTTCAGTGATGTCGGATACAGAGCGTACTCGCCGACGGATAAATACACTGATCTCCCAGTCAGGGAGAAGCTCCAGAGGATCCGAGTCCATCTGGACCGGGACAAAGGGAAGCTGTCGTTCTCTGATCCCGATACTAACACACACATACACACCTTCACACACACTTTCACTGAGAAAGTGTGCGCATACCTTTGCACCCGGGATGAACAACCTCTCAAAATATTGCCTGCAGAGATCTCTGTAATAGTGAAAAGTTAGAAATCTGTTCATTTTTTCAACTTGGAAGACAGCAGTTATCTTCTTGTCGACCTACGTTTTGTTTTTCTGGGTCAAAATTTTAACTAAAATGGGTTGACACTTTTTCTCACTTTTCCCGATGTATTTGTTGCTTTTTTCCAAGTTTTTCGTCACTTTTTCGGATGTTTTTGTTGTTGTTTTTTGTTGCACTTTTATGAAGTTTTTTTTTAGACATTTTGTCCACTTTTTTCAATGTTCATATATATTTATTCCCCTCAAAATGCTATAAAATTGAACAAAACACCCAAATTCAATGAAAGTAGTGAACTTTATTTTTTGGAACCATCCACGTTATTTGCATTTTTTTGACAATCTGGTTGAAACAAACCCAAATTTTCTGATATAGAAACTTTATGAACACGAGTCAAATTTGACCCGAGGACAAACATCTATAGTTTTAAGCCGTCAACAGAAACTGCAGATGAAAAGCAGCCTGTTTGGCTAAATCTGGCACAGTCACATGTGGGACTCTGTACTCATGTTGATTAATGTGCATTGTCCATTTTAAATAAAAATATCTAAGTAATTCAGGTTTAATTTAAGTAAAATTAAAATCATGATTTTAATGTAATGTATGAACAAGACACCTCCCGATACGATATCACTTCTAATTTTTCCCTAATTTCTAATGACGTCCCCAAAAGGAAACTTAGTAAACAATTTTATGGCAATTTTATTGCTGCAAATGGGGATTGTCGAGCGGACAAACTGACCAACACATATATAATATATAACATATAATTTATAATATATAATGAAAGATCCATACTTGGCGCCTGTGTATCGATACCGTATTGCCACTGAAAATATCGTGATACTATGCTGTGTCAATTTTTTCCTCTTCCCCTATAGAGCAGCCGCAAATATATAGAGGTTTAGTCCTTGACGCGATGTTGTTCAACTCTGACCTGCGGCCCTTTGCTGCATGTCATCCCCCCCCACACCCCCACCCCGTTCAGCTGTCCTATGCAAATAAAAGCCTAAAATTAACAAAAATATTATCTTAAAAAAAGTTTTGTCGCACCATTTTTTTATTTAATTGTTCACATGTCTGAAAAGTTATGTCTGTATTGCAAAACAACTCATATTCAATGCGTTAAAATAAATACATGAAGTGATTTGTTTTGTGGATTCTCTAGTGGAGCTTGATTATTAAATGTCTCAATCAATTATGGACAGTTGAATTGTCTCCTGTGTGATTTGATTCAGCCGTTGGCTCCACTATGTTGTTGTTGTTGTTGTTGCATAATGTAAGTTTGATGGCTGATAAATATGTTTTTTCTTCAATAAAGTAAAGCATGACAGCGTAGGTCACTTCACATTTCTCTTTTGTATCAAGGATAAAAAAAAGCCTGTTTTAGATTTTCAGTGGTCTATACTCAGGGGCGTCGGACTGGGGGGGGATGGGACTGAGTACCCAGGGCCCTCATGTGGGGAGGGCCCAAAAAGATGCTAGAATGAAGAGCTGTGGATGGAGGGACCCATAAAAAATGCCTTTCAGGGCCCAGAATTTTACTTATAGCAAAGACATAAAAAGTTTCGCAGTAACCCATTGACTGAATATTTCATTGAATTTGTTGAGTTTTATTTATTTTGTTCAGTTTTGCTCCTTCTACGGGGTGCAGAGTTATATATGCCGCATTTACTGACTGTCATCATTTTTTTACGAGTTTAATGGGAGAACCTGAACGCGGCAAGATTGGTAAAGATTATAGTGTGAAGGTCAAAATACGACAGACAAGCAATTCCGGTTATGACTAAAACATGTATTCATATAAGAACCTACCTGCCAAAAATCTGGGAAATAATGTATCAGCGTGACATTGATTAATGTGTAGATGAATTGACTCTAATTCATCCACAGTTTGCACGCCAACTTGCTAAAATGTTCTTTCCGTATGTTCCATTTGTACTTTTATTTTTAAGGATACATTATCACACTTCCGGTTACGTTGTGTTGTATCCGGTTAACTTGACGCAGCGGGGGGAGTCCAATGGAAGCCTTCGTCGCAACCCGGAGGAAACAATCGAGTGCGATTTAGCTTAAAAATACAAGCCGATATCTTTATATAGGGTTATATACTGTATATTTTCTCGCAAGTCTGGGTCTGCCGTTCTCGCCACTGTGGTTCAAACCCGGTAACTTGCCGTTAAGGGCGGTTTTTCGGCCTTGTTTATACTGTGCACGGCTGCTTGAACCAGGGAAGCAGGCCCGGCGGTCCTGTGCGAATTTAACGGCCGTTTTGGTTCGGGAGTGGGTTTTGTGCGGATTGGCCCTTTAGCTCACCAAGTAAGTGGAAATACGGACAACAGCCAGTGTTCTTGCACCGGTAGAAAACGCTCTAAGTTTGAAGTGTATACCTTTGTTTCGACACGATGTCAGTTTGTAGATATTGTTAGCCGTTAGCTTCGAACTAGCACTTTGCTGTCTCCTCTGTTGAGCGTTGTGCTAATGCTAACGGCTAGCGTTAAAGCTCGAGCTTTTAGTAAACTCAGGAAATGTGTTGTATTTCTACGTAACACATATCTTACGGGTGTACTGCCTTACGTATCTCCTTTCCACCAGTGTGTTTTGTGCGTTTCCATTAATTCTTCTGCTAGCATCCTACCAGTGCTGATAGCAGCTAAGTTAGCGCCATTAGCTCGCTGACAAGCTAATGTTAGCCTTGTTTTGTCCAACAGCTGGCTGAGAAGCACTCAACTGTAATTCGTGTAATTTTCACACCTAAAATAACGTTACGCGTCTTGTATCTTAACCTGCATGTAAAAGAAATTATACAATTATACAAATTCACATTTTAGTGGTTGCTTGGGAACCAAAACATTAACGGTAAGAGCCCGATCTCTTGACTAATACTTCCTATGATTCATCTGTCAGCCAACATGACACTGGCTACTGCTGTCCACTTTAAAAACCTGAATAAACGACATATACAGTGGCTTGCATGAGTTTACCTGGCACCCATGCTAAAGTTGACTAAAAAGACGAATTAAAAACCAAGAATTGGAAATTGAGTTTAATGCCTTGATTAAAAAATGAGGAAAAATCATGACACAGTTTCCTTTGTGAATGAATAATGTATCGTAAATAAATGCATGTTTTCCTTAAAAATACAGGGGGCATAAGTATACGTATGTATATTCCCATAGAGGCAGGTTTTTATTATTAAAGGCCAGTTATTTCATGGATCCAGAATACTGTGAATCCTGATAAAGTTCCCTTGGCCTTACCCTTCGACATACCTAGAGATTGGCTGGGTACTGTCCATAAAATCATCTCTTAATGCAAATCAAACCAGCTGTTAGGCTAACTGAAGTAAAACCATGCCAGTTTTTATGTATGGTGAAGGGTATGTGGCGATGCCCAAGGGAACTTCATCAGGATGCATAGTATCCTGATCCATGAAATAATTGGTCTTTAAAAAGCCTCTATGGGAATTTCACATACTTATTTACTTATGCCCCCTGTATTTTAAGATCATTGTATTGAAGATCATTTATTTATTTATGATACATTATTCATTCACAAAGAAAATTGGTGTCCTTTAAGGTTGGATTTTTCCTATTTGTTTTAATTAAGGCATTAAGATCAAATATTCTATTTTTAAGTCAACTTTAGCATGGGTGTAAAACCTATGCAAGCCGCTGTATGTATGTATGTATGTATACATGTGTGTGTGCTCTTGAGTTTAGAAAAGTGTGTGGAGTCACATCCATCATGCCAATGAAATTGTTCTTATTAATTCTTAATTGTTGTTTCCGTTCTCTTGTTGTAGAGAATATGACCCAGATGCAACAATGACATCCAGATTTGGTAAAACCTACAGCCGCAAGGTAGGAGAGGGCACGTCCAAGTTTGACGAGGTTCTGTCCACCAAGAGAGGCACCCTCAGTACCAAATGGGGTGACACCACCTACAAGGCCAAGGTGGGCTCCAAGCGTGTCGGTGCCCCCAAGAATGATTCTGTCCTGGAGGTTTACAAGAGACCCCGTCCAAGCGCAGATGGCATGGAGGATCCGTTTGGATTTGACAGCGATGAGGAATCCAAGCCGGTGTCTTCCCGCAGCGCCAGCAAGTCGTCCCCTGCCAAGCCAACCTCCGCCGAGCCTCCACGGTCGGAGAGGCCGGGGATTTCTCTGGACACAGGGAGCAGGTCCAGCCTCCAGGGGGGATCCCACACTTTGACGTCTGCACGAGGGGCGTCATGGCTGCCCAACGACAGGAGCCAGCCCAGGGTGATGGAGGACACTGCTCGGTTCTTCAACAGCAGCACTGCCGGCACAGGTAATACACAGAATTTTACATTTTAGCTCAGTTGGTGGAGCGGGTGCCCAAAGTGGTTCATTTTTCAACGCAGAAGGTCCAGGGTTCGAGTCTGACCTGTGACGGTTTCCTACGTGTATTCCCCCTCTTTCTCTCCCCTTTCATTTCTGAGCTGTCATATCCATTCTAGTTACAGTAGGTAAGCCTTATGAAACTATCTGTCATATGTTCTGAAACTGACGCTATGTTCGAGTAGAACTACATGAAGCTGGTCATTAAAGGTCCCATGACATGGTGCTCATTGGATGCTTTTATATAGACCTTACTCGTGCCCTAATACTGTATCTGAAGTCTCTTTTATATAGACCTTAGTGGTCCCTAATACTGTCCCTAATACTGTATCTGAAGTCTCTTTTATATAGACCTTACTGGTGCCCTAATACTGTATCTGAAGTCTCTTTTATATAGACCTTAGTGGTCCCTAATACTGTATCTGAAGTCTCTTTATATAGACCTTAGTGGTCCCTAATACTGTATCTGAAGTCTCTTTCATATAGACCTTAGTGGTCCCCTAATACTGTATCTGAAGTCTCTTTATATAGACCTTAGTGGTCCCCTAATACTGTATCTGAAGACTCTTTTATATAGACCTTAGTGGTCCCTAATACTGTATCTGAAGTCTCTTTTATATAGACCTTAGTGTCCCCTAATACTGTATCTGAAGTCTCTTTATATAGACCTTAGTGGTCCCCTAATACTGTATCTGAAGTCTCTTTATATAGACCTTAGTGGTCCCCTAATACTGTATCTGAAGTCTCTTTTATATAGACCTTAGTGGTCCCTAATACTGTATCTGAAGTCTCTTTCATATAGACCTTAGTGGTCCCCTAATACTGTATCTGAAGTCTCTTTATATAGACCTTAGTGGTCCCTAATACTGTATCTGAAGACTCTTTTATATAGACCTTAGTGGTCCCTAATACTGTATCTGAAGTCTCTTTTATATAGACCTTAGTGTCCCCTAATACTGTATCTGAAGTCTCTTTATATAGACCTTAGTGGTCCCCTAATACTGTATCTGAAGTCTCTTTATATAGACCTTAGTGGTCCCCTAATACTGTATCTGAAGTCTCTTTTATATAGACCTTAGTGGTCCCCTAATACTGTATCTGAAGTCTCTTTCATATAGACCTTAGTGGTCCCCTAATACTGTATCTGAAGTGTCTTTCCCGAAATTCAGCCTTGGTGCAGAATTCCAGCCACTAGAGCCAGTCCCACAGTGAGCTTTCCTTAGTATGTGTCATTTCTGAGTCTGTAGCTTTTGAGGAGGAGAGGGGGGGGGCATGGCAGAGGCTGGGGGTGTGGCCTTGACCAACTGCCACTTTGCTCATTTGAAAGCCATGATGTCTCTCTCTCATGGGTGGGCCAAATTCTCTGGGTGGGCAAAGCAAAGAAAGGTGCAGATACCTTGCGCCTTATGACCTCATAAGGGGCAAGATTCCAGATCGGCCCATCTGAGCTTTCATTTTCTCAAAGGCAGAGCAGGATACCCAGGGCTCGGTTTACCCCTATCACCATTTCTAGCCACTGGGGGGCCATAGGCAGGCTGGGGGACTCATATTAATGTTTAAAAACCTCATAAAGGGAAATTCCATGGGACCTTTGCCTGGTCTGGGTCTTGGTCTTGACTCTGTTTCGACACACTCTAGTCTCGGTTTAGTAACTTGACTACAACAGTGCCTAACACACTGCACACATCTAAAGACTAATATCGAGTGCAGCTTTGTGTAAAATTATTTGAGCTTCAAGAACGATCTACAGGTGCTCGTGGTTTCCATGTGCGTGTCTTTTTCAGTTTTAGATTTGAGTGATTTCAAACGTTTGACCAATCCACATCGGAGAAATCCGTGTTATTGTTTCTCCGCTCGCAGCCGGTCGCTGCCAGTGTCGTTGCTTTCAGCTTGACTGGCCCTCGGCTTTCTGCGACTGCTGCTGGCCACCTGCCACTTGACCCGACTCCGAACAACAAGCTGTGTCTCAGTGAGCCCTTCTGCTCAGAGTGACGGTTCCACAGTGTTAGGACACTGAGCCGTGTTGAAGGGAAGCCAGCATGTCGCCATGGCGAGGTTGACTCAGTAAATACGACAAAATACTTTTGATAAAGAGATTGTGAGACCCGTTCAATTTAAAATCAAATCAAAAGTCCATGCCTCTTAACTGTTACTTTACACTATTATGTTACCTATTATAACTAAGAGTAATTTTTACTCTAAAAGCCTACGACGTGACAGCAGCTTATTTAAAGTCTTTAGTGTCTTCTATCCCCATTTGTCCCACTTTTAATCAATCCACAAAACATAGAAATATAACTGAAAAAAATACTTTCATTGATTTTTGAACATTCATTCACTGTTTTTTTTCACACTTATTTTTGAAGTCATTCTACGTTAAATGCGTGCTGTCTGCTGACATGTAGTGTGCAAACCGTGAACGTGAGATTGATATTGGAAAAATCTGACATTGCGATATTTTTTCCCCTGCGATATATATTGCGATATGAAAAATAAAGTCATTTTTAAAAGATGACAAATAGCTCTATTTGGAAATAATAAATCATTCTCAACTTCTGTGGTGGTTTTGTTCGGGAGTGCATCTGCAAAAAAGTGAAACTTAAAGTCCTTCGAACAAAAACACATTAACAAAAAACATCAGTAATGTCAACAGGGACGTTGTGGAGCGTCCTCTGGTGGACAGACTATGCAACGCCATCACTAACAGGGACGTTGTAGAGCGTCCTCTGGTGGACAGACTATGCAACGCCATCACTAACAGGGACGTTGTAGAGCGTCCTCTGGTGGACAGACTATGCAACGCCATCACTAACAGGGACGTTGTAGAGCGTCCTCTGGTGGACAGACTATGCAGCGCCATCACTAACAGGGACGTTATAGAGCGTCCTCTGGTGGACAGACTATGCAACGCCATCTCTAACAGGGACGTTGTAGAGCGTCCTCTGGTGGACAGACTATGCAACGCCATCACTAACAGGGACGTTGTAGAGCGTCCTCTGGTGGACAGACTATGCAACGCCATCACTAACAGGGACGTTGTAGAGCGTCCTCTGGTGGACAGACTATGCAACGCCATCACTAACAGGGACGTTGTAGAGCGTCCTCTGGTGGACAGACTATGCAACGCCATCACTAACAGGGACGTTGTAGAGCGTCCTCTGGTGGACAGACTATGCAACGCCATCACTAACAGGGACGTTGTAGAGCGTCCTCTGGTGGACAGACTATGCAACGCCATCACTAACAGGGACGTTGTAGAGCGTCCTCTGGTGGACAGACTATGCAACGCCATCACTAACAGGGACGTTGTAGAGCGTCCTCTGGTGGACAGACTATGCAACACCATCACTAACAGGGACGTTGTAGAGCGTCCTCTGGTGGACAGACTATGCAACGCCATCACTATCAGAGGACGTTGTAGAGCGTCCTCTGATGGACAGACTATACAACGCCATCACCCATAACATGGTTGACCGTCCGTATATATTTTTTTAAATATTTATTTATTAGAATCATTTATTTGTCATTATAAATTATTCTGATGAATATTTAATTTGTTATATTTGTTTTTCTTTTAAATCGGCCATCATAAATACGATACGATATATCAGGAAATGCCTAATATCTAACCCTAACCCGACCGATACTATGACACCCAAACAGTCATCTTTGCAGGTTTCTGGGGTGTCGTCTCAAGGCGCTGACCCACCAACCCGATAATCGGCTGTCGGACAGTCTGGCGAGGCCGGTGACTCCAGTGTGTTCGGTGTGTTCGTGCTGTCGTCAGTCGGAGGAACCGTCGTCCTTTATGTTGGCCGATTTGACTTGTAGAATAAGAAGGCGGGCAGTCGGACTCAATGACCAATCTGATTGGTGGAGTGCTAGCCAAGAAATGACGAGCGGGATGAGCGAGACGAACGCCTCTCACAATCTGAGGAAAATCTTTTAAAGTGACCTTTGTCGATCTGAGACGACGACAGTCAGCAGCTGCACGGCCTGTTTCTCTCTTAAAATGTTTTCAGAAACATGTTTCGCATTCATTTTAGAATTGAAAGGGTTTTATTTATAGAATTATTTGAGTGTGATATGGTTGGCTTGGGTTTTCTAAAAGCTTAAAATCACCATTTTATAATCGTCTTGCCACCTGTATGATCATCTGTCATCAATACGAGCAGTGAGCGCAGCTCGTTTCCCAGCAGAAAGGCCTTGATGCTACCAGCCCTGCTCTGTCGTCTCACTGAAAGTCTGTTTAATCCCCCCCGCACATTGCTGCAGTAGTGTCAACATAGCACAAACTCTTTTTTTTAGGAAAATAAAAGCGCTTATCTGAAGTGTTGTAATCAGGATGTAATCTTTACATGTGAAAATGCAAACAGCGAACTCCAGAAGCCCTTTCACCCAGATCTTTAGGCTGAATCCCATTTCTCTTACCCTTGATCCTTAATCCTGCTGAATTTTGTCTTACCTCTAGATCATCAGTGACGATATTGTCACTCGCACACCCCCATTACATCCAGGGTGTGCTTGAGCAAGACTTGTAAACCTCCTCCTCCTGTCGCCATCTTTTCTGGATATGAGAGTCTCCTAAACGCCTGAAATGCAAAGCAATAATTTATCAGGCTTTGGCATAGTTTTATTTTTTTTGTAAAAAGCTCAATTGGACCCCAACTTCGGTCCACATTCCAGACATTTACCTCTACTGGTCAACGCAGGTGGCTAAGGGTAGAGCTGTTACTGCCTAAAACGCTGGTATCGGTATTAGGAAGTACTGGAGTTTATGCACCGATCTGATACCACGTAACAAAGCCCTAAAGAAAATCTATGTTAAAGTAGTGAATGTTTTTTCCTTTTATTGACTGACTGTCAAGCTGGATGATAAAAGAAAGTTCTGTCTGTTTGTTCATGTCACATCCATGCAGGGATAGTAGTATACAGCTGTTAAAATATAAAATATATGACACACTGGCATCGGATCAGTACTCGGTATTGGCCAATACGCAAGTTCAGGTATCAGAATTGGTATCGGGAAGCAATAAATGGTATCGGACCATCTCTAGCTAAGGGCCCCCCTCCCCTCCTTATTTCTCCTAAAGACCACGGCTCTTGCTGATGCTCTGGAGCAGTGACACAAAGGCAGAAAAGTACATGTTCTTTTTGTGAGTTTTAATTTCCTGTTTGTCAAATCAGGTCTGAAGAGAGTGACGTAGTGAAATGGCCTACTTTCTAGTTTTACTACGCTTCAACAACACAGCCTTAAAAAAACCAAAACAGCTCCCCAGTTGCTACCGGTGAAATAGTCACAGGGTGTGTTTTGTCCTGACGCGTGTGTGTGTGTGTGTGTGTGTGCGTGAGACCTCTTTCCAGTGTGTACAGGTGCTTTTTGAAATGGTGCAATCTTGTATGCACATCATCGTTCTGCTGAGCAACGTGCAAAGTTAACCAAAAGCAAACTGTGGGCACAGGTTTCTGTAGGTTGCACGTTGCCACTGTTCTGTCTGAAATGTAGAGAGTGGAAAAACTGTAGGTTTGAAAACTGTGGACCGATGTTGGCTGTCTCAGAAAAAACTGTGCGTGAATATGTTTGCACTGTATTTACCAGCATCTGTGATGATTCTCCACCTTAAAGCTGGGGAAGGCAGTTTATGTTTTGTTGGCAATAATCCTATAATAATCTTTAGCATATTGTAATTCAAGTTGTCTGATAGAGAACCAGACTCCATGGCTCTGTATTCAGGCTCTGTGTTTTTCAGTTTTTTCTGACAATAATATACAAGTGAATCAATTATGAAAACACTAAGTAATTGTCGTCCTAGTGGATATCAAGATACCTGTAAATATTATAAATGCTAAATAAAAGAAATGAGTCCAAGTTGACTTGTCAAGTTATCTTAAAAGCATACAAACATGTGATGACAGTGACACCGTTATATTTGACAGTACTAATTCTGAGTCTTTTTTCCTTTTCCGTAGGAAAGTCCCAGCAGAGTTCCTCGTTGGCAGAGAACCAGCACAGCTACTCTTGGTACCAAAATGCTTCTGAGAGCGATAAGAAGCCCCTGGCTCAGACCACCACCCTGAAGACCGGGTCCAATTTGGAGTCCACCTACGACTCCTGGGAAGCCATCATGGGTCTCCGTCCGCCCTCACCCAGCCAGGAACCTCGCAACCCTGCGCCCACGCTCTCCTGGACTTCAGCGGGCATCACTGTGGGCAGCTCTGACCTCGGGCAGACCCGGCATGAGAAGCGCCCCTCTCCCCCGAGGCTCCAGAGCCCCAGTGAGAGCGAGGACTTCGGCGGCGACTCAGACTTCCTCGTGGAGACGATGGACTACTCCCAGACATCCTCGTCCTCGTCACTCGTAAGAAACTCTAACTGTCGGACGTACAGGAGGCCTAACAAACAGGGCTCTGGCAAAGCCTCGGACTCCAGCGGCTCCCCCGGCACTGTTTTTGGCACAGATCTTCCCAAATCCACAACTGACAGCAGTAGTAAGACGACGGGGGGTGGAGGAGGGCGGGGGCGGGGCAGGACGAGGGACTACACGGTGCTGCTTCCCTCCTCCGTGTCAATGTGCAACGTCACCATCCAGCCCAGAGGAGTGGAGGAGTTTAGTACCGACGCAGCGCCCTCTAGCGGTAGCAGTAGTGCTGTGTCCGCCAGCACGACGGAGATGGGAGAGGCGGGTTGGCAGCGGAAGAAGACGGAGCAACAAAACACAAGGTAGGACAACACTAGGTGGCAAAGCTGGGCCTTTCCTGAACCTGACCTTAGTGGTCCCCTAATACTGTATCTGAAGTCTCTTTATATAGACCTTAGTGGTCCCTAATACTGTATCTGAAGTCTCTTTTATATAGACCTTAGTGGTCCCCTAATACTGTATCTGAAGTCTCTTTATATAGACCTTAGTGGTCCCCTAATACTGTATCTGAAGTCTCTTTTATATAGACCTTAGTGGTCCCCTAATACTGTATCTGAAGTCTCTTTTATATAGACCTTAGTGGTCCCCTAATACTGTATCTGAAGTCTCTTTTATATAGACCTTAGTGGTCCCTAATACTGTATCTAAAGTCTCTTTTATATAGGCCTTAGTGGTCCCCTAATACTGTATCTGAAGTCTCTTTTATATAGGCCTTAGTGGTCCCTAATACTGTATCTGAAGTCTCCTTTTATATAGGCCCACTAATGGGTCCTGGCTATTTCAAAAAGACATTTTAAAGTTTGCTACTTGCTGCTTCTTTCTGAATGGTTCCACTGAGAAACTTTGTGAAAAGAGAACAATCAGTAGAGCAAATAGGTTGAACAGGTTTTATACGAAGTTATGTGTCTGCTCACAGACTCATGGAAACGTCCCCCTTCTGTGAAGGCCCTTTTTGGACCTTTAATTTTTACATATTCCACATCTTTTCCATATTTTCGTCTTTCATCGGGGTGGTCCAATTTAAATTTTGGCCTTGTTTCAGCGTTCAAACCTCCACGCCTATTCACTCCACTGTGATCTGTCTGGCTGCTGTGCTTAATCCCCTTCTCTTTCTTTGTGCCAAGGACAATAAATACACTATAAAATACTTTATTTGGGTGATATAAAGTGAGACTATCCTTTACTGTGACAGGATGTCTGCTGAATCTTTTTGAAATGCTACGAGACCTTTTTAATTAAGTTTGCTTTCATTACCTTGGTTGGAATTAACTGATTAGTTTCCTCAAAAAAGTGTTAATTAAAATTTGGCACGCTGCTGTTTTATATCGACAAATGTTGAACAAACATTGAAGTTGGAAACTAACAAATTCATCCGACGTTTTTATTCATTTTTCTTATTTATAAAGGAGCTCTGACTTCTGTCCTTCTGACTGCAGGATGTTTTTCTCACTGTCTTCCTGTCCTGCCCTCAGGTTCAAACCAACCCAGGCAAAGTCAAAGAAGGACAGTAAGGTGGACCTGTTTGGTTTTGAAGACGCAGACGGCCATCAGGAGGAGACCGGCGCCGAGCACACAGACGGCCGATCCAGTTACAAGATCCAATACTTTGGCTTTGACGACATGAGCGACAGCGACGGCGCAGATGATGACGACGACGGCGGCGCTAAAGCGAGGAGGAGGGCCAAGAAAGCTGCAGCCGCCCAGAGAACCCCGGTAGTTACTGTGGAGGAGGCGCCGACAGATGAACCGCCGGATCCATTCGAGACTCTGGAGAGGCTGGAGACTGGAGAGGCTGGAGAGACTGGAGAGGCTGGACAGACCGCCAGCCAAGGAGAACAAGAAGAACGCTGAGAAGCAGGAAAGCAGGATACAAGCAGGTTAAAATGGACACACACACACACACACACACACACTACACTCTTAAATGAAAAGTTTTTGTGCGTTATTGCATAATGTAACTTATTGAACAGGGAGTTCTGTTTTTGTAACGGGTCTGCTAGTTTATCTAATACATAGTATTGTAATACAATAATAGTACACTATGACCCCAGACCTCATATGAACAAATTAAATGTTTTTTTTTTTTTTTTTAGATAAAACAGATGTTTCTTTTTTGGGACATCTTTTGAAATTGGGAAAAATTAGAAGTTGGGAAAAAGGTTATAAATTGCAATATATCGCAGAATATTGCAATATGTTTAAAATCGCAATAATATTGTATCGTGGCATAAGTATTGTGATGATATTGTATCGGGTATGCATCTGGTGATTCCCACCCCTAGTACACTATGACACACACACACACACACACACACACACACACAGCACAATGCCCTAATAACAAACAATATCTCATGCTTGAAGCTTCAGATTTTGATGCTTACAGTTTGTCTCTACAAGGCCACAGAAGATAAACTGAAAAGTCTGACGAACGGCACAACTCGTCACAGAGAGAATCACTTATAGTTTTCTTATTTTTCAGAAGTACATAATTTCCTAGTTGTGATTTACAGTATCTTCTGTTAAAATTGAATATTGGGACATGACATAACACAAGGAAGATCATCTGAAAAGTATAAATGAATTGAAAAATTCACACAGTCCTATCTCTGTTCCAGAAAATGGGACCAATAATCCCAGTGTTGTAAAGATTTCCACTCATGCCGACTGACTGTATAGTTTTTAGTGATGGCGAGTGTATGTTTTGTGTCTGCAGACATTCTGGACTTCTCCGAGGATGGCCTCAGGGTGGTTGCCGCGGCTCCCAGGAGACCGCCTCAGGGCAAGCCGGCAGAGAATAACCCAGACAACTTCCGGAGGATCTTCAGCGCACACAAGAAGGTCAGACACAGCACCCTGAATTCACCCACAGCACCCTGAATTCACCCACAGCACCCTGAATTCACCCACAGCACCCTGAATTCACCCACAGCACCCTGAATTCACCCACAGCACCCTGAATTCACCCACATCACTGCCAGGTCACACCAAGGCTTGGATTATTGCTTAGTGTTGGCTGAAATTTCATGTCACACCCTCTGTTTTTGAGATGGCACTTGTTGAATATGGCTTCGTTCAGACCAGGCATTAGCGTTCATCTTGGGTGATCTGATCCCAAGTGGACAGCTGTAAGTACGGGCGTGAACACACCGAGGCATATTAATGCTAGGTCTTACCATGGCTTATGTGGACCAGGAAGTTAAAACGATGCAAAATACTTACGAGTTATCAGATTGTCATTATACTGATGACCGATGGTATTTTATGTTGGTCTTGTTAATAAATCCCATTAAAAGAGCTAAACCAACAATCCTTCTTACATTAGTTTTTGGATCCAAAGATAATTATTTAACTTCTTCCCTTGTGCCATAGAGCTCCAAACAATTACAAATACATCAGTGAGCCTCACTGTTGCACTTGGTGTGACAGCCAAAACACACCGGGTGCAGAGGCGCCGCAAATAGCCAAACACCTCAATGTCGATACCGCAACGATATTGTGGAGTTGACTATTGGTGCTTTCACAAAATATTTACACAATGAGATTTTTGATAAAAAATCATCAGTAATGTGGATATAATAACTAAGTGGGTACTCAGCTACAACTGTCTGGTTAGTTCAGAAAATTACATCACTTAACTGTAATGCAGCCTTTAAAACCAGGAAAAGACAACACTTATGCCATATTACGAATTGACAAATCTAAGACGATATCTAGTCTCATATCTCGATATCGATATAATATCAATAGCTCTAGTTCGGCGTCTCTATTTCTTCCACGAGCAAATCTGTCAAGCCAGACATGTAATCACATACAGGATGGTCACGGCGCAGCCGGATACGTTACAAAAATAAATCAAATTTCTAAATACAACACCCAGGTTTGTAGTGTTTTTGGCTGTCTTGACTTCTCGACTGTATCTACAGCGAAACGCGAGATCAGGCACATGGAGAGACAGACCGACAGGTGGACAGGCAGTCTCTCACACACACACACACACACACACACACACACACACACACACACACACACACACACACACACACACACACACACACACACACACACACACACACACACACACACACACACACACGAGGAATAGGATCATTTTGTGACCGGTATGAATGACCCCTGGGCTGGATCTGGCCGATATTTTCCGCCCCATCCTCGGGCCGGGCCCTTGATCAAGCATTTCTGTTTTTTTTTCAATAATTGCTTTAGTAGCATAATTGGGTGGAAGGAAAGCTCTGCCTCTCCAGCTTTTCCCGTACCTCTGGGGTCTGCGGCCAGTGCGTCGGCATGCAGAATGTAAGACAAGAAAGTCTCCTATATGGTTCCAGGGCTTTGATTATGCTGCTGCCTTGATCTGTTACCCACACAAAGTGTGTGTGTAGGCGTTTGGCTCTGGTTCATTCATGGCTGTCCGAGAGGATGGATTGAGTCGTCTTTGCACATCTCTGAACGGCTTCTCTTATTTAGCAGCGTGCTAATGGTCTGTCACTGGGCTGACTGGATATCTCTCTATTGATTTCATAAGAGCCTGCTGACTTTTTATAGAAGAAATCAATGCCACCCATCAATCCAGACCAGCAGAAGTGCAAGTCTTAAGTAACTCCAATTTACTGGTCAGCGTTTCCTGCTAGAGGTTATTTTGGCTCTTGCATGAATCTCACTGCAATTAAAGCCTTAAATCAGGTGCAAAACTTGGATGGAACTGATAATTTGATTGTAGTCTCGTTTTGCTGCGGAAGTGTTATTAATCACATCTCCGTGCACTTTTCTGTTTGTCTTAGCGAGCTCTTCAAGGCCTCTCTTCATCACAGTTGCTTGGTGATGTTCTGTTTTATACATTTTAACTTTGTTGGGAGAAGTGATGAATGATTGCAGCCGTTTATTAGCAAGATTAATTCCTGAACTTAAATTGTTTTTTGTAGATGGGGATCGGGATTAGCTAGAACATAGTAATTTAGACACATGAGCCACTGGGCCTGGTGTTTATATATTACATATTGCATGTGTTGTTTTTTTAATTCCCCCAAATTGTGTGTTGTACTCCAGGGGAAAGTCAGCTACTTCAGTACATCCAGCCAGCCTGGAACACAAACAGCTGTTTTTAACCCTCCTGTTGTCTTTGGGTCAAATTTGACCCCTTTTCAAGAAGTTCCTATATCAGATATTTGGGTTTCCTTCAAATAAATGTTCCAAATAAGTAACAACGCTCCTCACAGGTTAAATAAATAATCAGTTCACTAATTTAATTGAATTTGGGTTTTATTTTGTCAATTTTATAGTATTTGGAGAGAAAATTGATAAAAGATTGTGTGACAAATGTAAAAAAAATTACAAAAAAGACAAATGTCAATATAAAATGTGAAAAAAGGCCGAACAAAGTGACAAAAATGTCAAAGTGACAAAAATGTGAAAAAGTGTGAAAAATAAAAGATTTAAAAATTTGGGCAAAAATTCAAAAGGCTTAGAAAAAGTTGACAAATGCTGGAAAAAGTGACAAAAACATTGAGGGAAAGCCCCAAAAGTGTCGAAAAAGACGACCATAACGTTGATCAAAAGTTTTTCATTTGATATTTGGGCTCAGTAAAAAAAAACAAAATTTGCAGGTAGGCGGGAAGACAACACAAGAGTTAAAATGTAGAAACTTCTCCTCAACTATGCACTCCACCAGGGAAAAACCTTTTTAACAGTTTAAATAAGTCTTAGGCAGCGCCGTGTAAGCGGACTGGGTCTCCACGCTGTCTGGTTGCGTTGTCAGAAGTCTCAGAGGAAGAGCTAACTTTGTTGAGAAGTTCTCTCTCAGCACCTGCAGGCAGCTTTTAAAGTGCCAAAAGTAAAGTTAATATCCTCTGCTATGAGTATTCACAGTCACATTGCCCTTAGGAGCATCATGTTCTTAATGTACTCTCTTGTTCTCCAGTTTCATACCCTGACTCCCAATAACGTCCCTCCCTCTTCCTCTCTCAGTTGAATAATGTGCTCTCCTCTCTCTCCATAACTTCCTCTTGACCACTTTGTTGTTTTACCTCCCTGAATAATCATCTGCACCTCACCCCCTCCCTTCATGCTCTAATATACTTTCTTTCGGTACATTCTGGCTCGCTCACTCCATCTGCAGTGAGCGTTAACGAGAGAATTATAGAAGCAATAGCCCTTGGATGTGAGCGCCCTACGGAGGAGTTGTCAAAACTCTGCCTCAGTAAGCTGTGTGTGTCTGTGGCGGTGCTGTTGGGTTATTCCGCAGAGGACGCTGGGAGATATTAGATTTACCATAATAACAGTGTAGATGTATTCATCCAAATTAAGTTTATTTAGTGAAAGTTTTTTATGGGATGAGGGAAAATGACACAACCATTTTCCTCTCTAGAGCTCCAGTGTGACTCTTTTCACTGTTGTACCATTAATGGGGATTTTGTTTTTGTCATCCCACATTTAACATCCTGTTTGATATTTATCTGTCCGCCATGTTTGTAGGACTAACTGCTGATATATTTGAGTTTAGACACCAAGGCAGAACTATACCTTAAAGTGCCATATTATGATTTTTGACTTTTTCCCTTTATGGTGTTAAATATATGTTGTGTGCATGTTATAGGTTTACAAAGTGAAAAAGTCCCCCAGAGACTTACCATCTCCAACAGAAAACACTGTTCACCAACTGCTCCAAACAGCTGAGCTGTAGTCCAGTCTTTACTTCAGAGACAAACGTCATCACTTTGTAACACACGTTATAATAATGCTTGCCTAGCTGCTAGCATGAAACGCCCTCATACTCTGCTTCTGACTGGCTAGTAGTCCTTACCTAGGTACTGTCAGGCCCTCATACTCTGCTTCTGACTGGCTAGTAGTCCTTACCTAGGTACTGTCAGGGCCCTCATACTCTGCTTCTGACTGGCTAGTAGTCCTTACCTAGGTACTGTCAGGGCCCTCATACTCTGCTTCTGACTGGCTAGTAGTCCTTACCTAGGTACTGTCAGGACTCTCATACTCTGCTTCTGACTGGCTAGTAGTCCTTACCTAGGTACTGTCAGGACCCTCATACTCTGCTTCTGACTGGCTAGTAGTCCTTACCTAGGTACTGTCAGGGCCCTCATACTCTGCTTCTGACTGGCTAGTAGTCCTTACCTAGGTACTGTCAGGACCCTCATACTCTGCTTCTGACTGGCTAGTAGTCCTTACCTAGGTACTGTCAGGGCACGCCCTCATACTCTGCTTCTGACTGGCTAGTAGTCCTTACCTAGGTACTGTCAGGGCCCTCATACTCTGCTTCTGACTGGCTAGTAGTCCTTACCTAGGTACTGTCAGGGCACGCCCTCATACTCTGCTGATGACTGGCTAGTAGTCCTTACCTAGGTACTGTCAGGGCCCTCATACTCTGCTTCTGACTGGCTAGTAGTCCTTACCTAGGTACTGTCAGGGCCCTCATACTCTGCTTCTGACTGGCTAGTAGTCCTTACCTAGGTACTGTCAGGGCCCTCATACTCTGCTTCTGACTGGCTAGTAGTCCTTACCTAGGTACTGCGCATGTGCGACTCCCAACAAAGATGGTACAGAAGTGAGATGTTTTGCTCTGTAGCTAAAATAGAGAGCTCAACACACAGGGTGAAAAGAGGAGCTGCACTCTGATAGTAAGTTAAGAAAAGTGGCGTTTTGACTCACTGGGGATGTAAATCACACGTTTTATCACAATACGAAATATTCATTCTTTGGACAATGATACAATATTCACTGATATCATAAAGTCTGCCACAATATGATTTTCATTCAATGAAGGGGCCTGTGACTGGGCCATAAGCCCATTTAACACAGTCGGTTATATTTACTTAAACTTAGCACAAAATGTAAGGAAATTAGTGTTTAGTAGATTATTTCTCAGTGGTAACAATGCTTTTTGGCAATACATCTTATACCGTTGGAAAGCCTGTTTAGTTCCCTTCCAAATGGTGCCCCATTTGTAAAGAACATACATATGTGGGATGCGCCCATGAAAAGTATGCCAAATCGTCTCTGCCAATGCCAAACAGGTTATTTTGCTGTTGCTATTGACACTTGTTTTGAGATTCTGGTACCCCCAGGTGTTTTAAATGTATTTATTTCGCCAATCAGGTGCCATTAAGACAAAATTATTACATTTTTAACTTGCCAATATGTCTTGTTTCTTCAAATTTCAGTCATCCAATCCACCGAACAGCAAAGGAGTCATTGGCAGAATAAGCTGTTTGGCATTGGCAGAGAAGATTTGGCAAATTTTTCATGGGCGCAACCCACATACTCAGCTCTGCTGCTCATCCCACGAATGCATGCTCCTTACAAGTGGGGCACCGATTGAAAGGGAACCAAACAGGCTTTCCAACAGTATAAGATGTATTGCCAAAAAGCATTGTTACCACAGAGGAATAATCTACCATGCACAAATGTCCTTACGTTTTGTGCTATGTTCACAAAAAGCAACTAAAATATGATTTGACAGTTTCATAACAAAGCGTTTACACACATTTAAAATACTTTTTTTAATAAAAAGATTAAATATAAAGTGGGAATTAAAAAAAAAGGCACATCCAAAAGATCATCTCTATCTATCTATCTATCTATCTATCTATCTATCTATCTATCTATCTATCTATCTATCTATCTATCTATCTATCTATCTATCTATCTATCTATCTATCTATCTATCTATCTATCTATCTATCTATCTATCTATCTATCTATCTATCTATCTATCTAGATGTATGTATCAATACTCTCCTTATAAAGACCCTTTAAGACAACATGCATTGGTTATCCATTTATTAATAAAGGGTTTTTAACTTGCTATCAGCATGTTTTTCAATACTGCCAACCAACCTCTGGCCAATAAGAAGGCAGTTGGCTGTAAATGCTCACCCCGCAATGCCAAATAAGTCTTTTATTTTTTTTGCTGCAGCAAGAGCACGGCCACGCTCGCCCACGATCGTCTTCTCCTCTCATCTCTCCCATGCTGCTTAGCGGCAGGTGGGCGGGACGGGTGGCGTAGGTGTCCGTCTGTGTCATTCAGATTACTGTAGGAGGCTTTTAATGTGCCGTGTTGATGTTCCAGCACCGCGAAGCTCATCCCCAAACTCCTCTTTTGTCTCTGCTTATTAACCATGTGGTGCAGACCCCCACACACACACACACACACACACACACACACACACACACACACCTCCCACCCTCAGTACTCTTGAGCCAATTCTCTTTTCTTTCTTTCTGTACTGCCCTTCCGTCTTTTGTTTATCATTATGATTGCCCCGGCAACCACCAACCACAGGTTTGGCAAAAATACATAAAGAAAACAGGAGACGAGCCAAGGATGAGGGTGTATGCGTACCCTGCTGTTTGATCAGTGCTGGCTCGCTCTCTGCAGTTTAATATGCATCAAGTCATCCTGTTTTCTTTCACCTCTTACTGCTTTGTCTCTCTCCTTCAGTCTCACAGTATCTATCTCCTCTTCTTCCTCTCCGCCTCTTGTTTTTATCTACTACCCATATTTCAACATTCATTCTTTATTATTCATGCCACCAACTTTGTAGTTTTAAACCTCTTTGGATGGAGACGGCGCATTCCTTTAACACAAGGAATGCACTCATATATAAAAAAAGTAATTGTTAGAATCACTGGTTCAACTTCTCAGTTGTTATTGATGACTAAAACTTCAGCTTAAAGAGATTACAAAGTTCAAGATGTATGTGGAATAAACTGCGGGTGGCTCACAAAACTACAGAAAGTGAAAAGCAAAATGGACTTGTAACGTAACCTGGTAAAAGTCCTGAATAAACTGAGTCTGGTCCTACTGTCGTGGTCTCTGGGAGGGACCCCGAACTTAGAACAGAAAGTACAGTTATCGGGGCAGCCGATCATCAGTTGTTTTAGGGATCGACCGATATGGGTTTTTCAAGACCAATGCCGATACCGACCATTAGTAGTTAATGATACTGATAATAACTGATATTTAAAAAAATTATCATCTTTAAAGGGGAACTCTGCATTTTTTTCACAAGTTTCTCTAGAGAGCCCCCCCCCCCAACAGGTTTCTCTATAGAGACTTTTGGAATATTACAAACTCCAACACAAAACTTTGTTTAACCAATGAGAAACTTTCATCATAATCCCCAGTAACGGAGAGTCAGATAGGATTGTGGGGGGGGGGCATTAAGTCAGACTCAGTGGTGAGGGAAACCGAAGCAGAGAGACAGACAAAGAGCAGTAGCCGAGCCAAAGTAGCTCACTAAAATGCTGATAAAGACGATCTGCATACTTCCAAAAAAGCAGCCTAATAATTTTCGATCCCTAGTTGTTTCTCTCCTGTACAACATACACTGGTGTTAAATTGTGTTACACCAAATGCACAACCCCCTTTGTCGTCTCATTAGCAGACATGTAAAAACGGAAAGGTAACATCATCAGGCGTTCTCCTCATGTCTTCACATGTATATCTGTCTTTTGTTTGTTTTCAGTCTCCCACCAAAGCCGTGTACAACGCCAGACACTGGACGTTGGGGCGTGAAGAGGACCCCCCTCCGACTTTCATCGCTCGGTCACAGACCGCTCCTGTAAGTTCTCAGTGCTCAGTTAGTTTTTTTTAATATATATATTTCATACATCTTATTTTTTAAAACCCATTTCACATCAACTCTTTATCTCACCAGGCGCCAGGCTCAGCAAGAGGATCCAGTAAGGAGCCCACTGATGCTCATAAGGACGATGGCGTTTTCAAGGCTCCTCCCCCTCCTCCCAAAGTCACCAAGTGTGTCACCCTCCCCACAGATCTGTACCAGGAAGCCGTCACTGCACTCAAATGCCGAAAAGAGCACAAAGAGGTACACGGATATGTTTCACTGTAACTAAAACTGTATGACTTGCCTTTATGAATATGCCCATTCAAAGTGTCCGTCTTTTAATCTGCTGCCATGAAGCAAACAGTTAAAGAGGTATTTGGCACTTAATCTTGTAATTTGTGAGGGACTTTACTGGGAGACCTTAGTGGAGGACACGGTTGGTTAATTGTTTTGGCCATGTGGTCTGCTGGGAGCAGTGCTGATTGTCAAGTCTAACAGCAACAGGGGGGGGAAGACTTACTGTATCTCTCCTAGACGCAGCCACTCATCTTAATTACACACTGTCATTCAACCTGCAAAGTTTCAGTAGAATCGCCTGTTACTTAACAGAATTGCCCAAAAATTAACTTAAGTATAAAAAAAAAAGTAGTGCTGTCAAATGATTAAAATATTAAATTGCGTTTATCGCTCATTTTTATCTGTTGTAAATGTCCCTTGATTTCTTTTTGTTTGGACATGAAGAGATATTTTTTGGACATGTTGCACACATTCACCCCCTTCTGTTTTGCAGCTGTATACAGTTGTCCAGCATGTGAAGCACTTCAATGACGTGGTGGAGTTTGGAGAGAACCAGGAGTTCACTGATGACTTTGAGTATCTGGCTACTGGTCTGAAGAGTGGACAACCTCTCAACACACGCTGCCTTAGGTAAGACCCCGCTGGCGTGCCCCGGGGGGGGGCGGGGAACAAAGTAGAGTGATTGTGTAGTGACTGTTACTGTATTAAGGTTGAATTCCATTTCTCTGTCTTACCCCTACCCCTTCGTCTTACCCCAGAGTGGGTGAAAAAAAAGGGTTAGGGGTGAAAACATACCCCTTTTGTAATGGGACACCGCTTGGTTACATCACCATACAGTATTGATCGCAAACTTCCACGATGCCGTCTGCAAGTGTGTCTATATGTCGATTGCGTGGGTTTTGACAACAGGATTATATATATATATATATATATTTTATTTTATGTTCACTTTGGTGGTGGGGGTGCAGAGGCAGATGATCTTATCTGTGTAGGACTTAGGTCTGTTTGCAATACATATTGTGTATACATATGTTTTGTGCAGTACATTCACGCGGGATAAGCAAAGTCTGTATTTACTGACATAGGATGTCAAGTCTTTGTCAAAACCTTGATTTTAAATTGCCAGCTCGTACAACCCTGAATCACAGAGATGCTGATTCACACGGGGCTAATATTACCACACAACCTCTGTGTTTGGGGAAATATGGTAAGTCATTTACGGTGGAATCTTAACTTAACAAACTACAGACATGGCCAGTTCGCACGGGATTAAGATCACAGACTACCTCTGCAATAATTACCAATTACTTGAGGTTAGGGCTGGGCGATAAAAAGAAAATCAAATATCATAATATTCCTGATCAAATACCTGTCGATAAATGTCGATATTGCAATGATATTGTAAGGTTGACTATTGGTGCTTTAACAAAATGTTATTTACAATGACATTTTTGATAAATATTCTTCAGAAATGATTTAATGACTTTGTGGGTAAAGGTTAAGAAAATAACATCACGTTACTGTAATGCAGCCTGTAAAACCAGGTAAAGACAACACTTTACGACCATATTACGATATATCCAAAATCTAAGACGATGTCTAGTCTCATATCGTGATATCGATACATTAATTTATTGCCCAGCCCTACTTGAGGTCCCCCGATAATATTAATCCAAGGCAAATAGGGCTTGTCATAAATATTTAGGCATTATTTTCACCATTTGCTGATTGTGTGTGTGTGTATCTCCAGTGTGATAAGCCTAGCTACGCGCTGTGCCATGCCCAGCTTCAGGATGCACCTCAGGGCCAGAGGGAAGGTGGCTCAGGTCTTCAAAACGCTCAATGACGCCCCGCAACACCCGGTAAGGATCAGTCGGTACAGAAGTACCAAACACACCTGCAAATGGGAACTACAGTTTTAACTGGAGAACACTAGAGCAGAAATAATGGCAGAATGATGTTTAATGACTTTCTCAACTTTAATTTAGAAAATCAGTTAAATACCTGAACAGATTAAAGCAGTAGTAGGTGAAGGGTTGAGTGAAGATCAGCAAGAGGAAGTTCATTACAGAATTCGTAATATGTTAAATTGTGATGTGTGAGCAAATGTGTGGTATAAGACGTATTGTTAGACATTCTGTTCTTGCTGTAGAGATTTAGCATATTCTCACAGAAGTGAATTCTATCTTCTTTTTTTTTTTTTAAGTATATTTCAAACTACATTATAATACATCAATTCTCCCTCTGCAGAACCTGGCTCTGTGTACGGCGTCTCTGATGTACATCCTCAGCCGAGACCGGTTGAACATGGATCTGGACCGGTCATGTTTGGACCTGATGATCCGGCTGCTGGAGCTGGACCAGGATCAGGGGAGCATGGCCGCAACAGGGACAGAAACCGACTCCACGGCTCAGTTCAGCGCCAGAGAAATTGCCAAGATGAAGGAGAAGATCAGGAAGCTCTGCGACACCGTGCATAACAAGCACCTGGACCTACAGAACATAACGGTACTGGACAGATCCTACTTTTATTAAAGGTCCCATGGCATGAACATTTAACTATACGTTTTCTTTTATGTAATAAAACTGCACTGAAGCTATGATAAAAGCTATAATTTGCATAGTGAACTGAATTGTAACTTCAGTAAAAAAGCAGTCAGGTCCACAGGAAACAGAACATCATTTTAAAGGTCCCATGGAATGAAAATGTCACTTTATGAGGTATGTTTAACATTAATATGAGTTCTCCCAGCCCGCCTATGGCCCCCCAGTGGCTAGAAATGGTGATAGATGTAAACCAAGCCCTGGGTATCCTGCTACGTCTTTGAGAAATTGAAAGCTCTGATGGCCGATCTGGAATCTATGAGGTCATAAGGGGAAAGGTTACCTCCTCTTTCTCTGTTTTGCCCGCCCAGAGAATTTGGCCAGCCCATGAGAGAGAGACGACATGGCTTTCAAATGAGCAAAGTGGTAGTGGGTCAAGGCCACACCCCCAGCCTCCACCTTACACCCCCTCTCTCCTCCAAATCTCAGAAATGACACATACTAAGGAAAGCTCATTGTGGGACTGGCTCTAGTGGCTGGAATTCTGCACCAAGGCTGAATTTTGGGAAAGAGACTTCAGATACAGTATTAGGGGACCACTAAGGTCTATATAAAAGAGACTTCAGATCCAGTATTAGGGGACCACTAAGGTCTATATAAAAGAGACTTCAGATCCAGTATTAGGGGACCACTAAGGTCTATATAAAAGAGACTTCAGATACAGTATTAGGGGACCGCTAAGGTCTACATAAAAGAGACTTCAGATACAGTATTAGGGGACCACTAAGGTCTATATAAAAGAGACTTCAGATACAGTATTAGGGGACCACTAAGGTCTATATAAAAGAGACTTCAGATCCAGTATTAGGGGACCACTAAGGTCTATATAAAAGAGACTTCAGATACAGTATTCGGGGACCGCTAAGGTCTACATAAAAGAGACTTCAGATACAGTATTAGGGGACCGCTAAGGTCTATATAAAGAGACTTCAGATCCAGTATTAGGGGACCACTAAGGTCTATATAAAAGAGACTTCAGATCCAGTATTAGGGGACCACTAAGGTCTATATAAAAGAGACTTCAGATACAGTATTAGGGGACCACTAAGGTCTATATAAAAGAGACTTCAGATCCAGTATTAGGGGACCGCTAAGGTCTATATAAAAGCATCCAAAGAGCACCATGTCATGGGACCTTTTAAAGACTAGCACTGCTGGTTTTTAGGTTTGTGTGGATGTTCATCACACTGGATCATTTTAATTTCAATTCCCTCAGTGTTTCATGCAGAACTGTGGAAGGAAACAGCCTTCAAACAGCATTTAGAGCGTTGCATCTCTCCACTGAAGCCTCTTCTTCTTAGCAGCTCTTCACTCAGGGTGACTCAGAGCCACCCACATGTGTCAAGATATTTCTCGCAGCTCCAATGGAGCTGATGATCTTTCGTGATGTAAAACATCTACAGTTAATATCAACTTTTGGTGTCAGTCTATTCGGCAGCTTTCACACCTATAGTTCGATGGACTTCAGGGGGTGAAGTTGCAACATTGTTCTATTATTCGTTTGGTTTGCGTTCACAAGTACAATACTACCAATTTAATCAAGCACATACAAAAGCACCATACAAATTCAATACATTACATCTGTTATTTTGTCTTAGGAAAGTAATATTTAGTTAGGAGAGTTAGTGAGTCAATGAAGGAACTTCTGCCACCACAGGAAACATCACTTAATAACAAGAACTTGAATGGTTGAACATTACACACGCTTTAGATTTCATCCCTGTTGTCCCTCCTCTCTCCCCGCAGACGGGTCATTTAGCCATGGAGACGTTACTGTCTCTGACTTCAAAGCGAGCAGGAGACTGGTTCAAAGAGGAACTTCGGCTACTGGGAGGACTGGACCACATAATCGATAAAGGTTAAAGATCATTATAAAGAATTTATGTTGACTCACAATAACGGGGAAAAGAATGCGGATGCAACTGGTTTCTGATTCTGTCTCCCCGTTTTCTTTGTCTCCCTCCACAGTGAAAGAGTGCGTTGATAACTTAAACCAGGAGGACGAGAAGGAGAAGATGGTGTCGTCTCTGTGGGGAGCTGAGCGGTGTTTGCGCGTGTTGGAGAGTGTAAGTGCGACAGTCAACAGAACAACATACTTTTGTAGCATGCAGTACTCTCAGAAAACTTTAACTAATGAAATAAGACGTTAGTTGAACTTAAAGGATCCAAGAACAAATGGTTTCATTTGATTTTTTTGGGGGGAATTTTAGGATTTTATTTCCTCAGGACAGATGAAGACATGAAAGATGGGGGAATGACATGCAGCAAAAGGCCGCAGGTCAGAGTCAAACCGGCGGCCGCTGCGTTGAGGGGTACACCTCTAAATATGTGCACCCGCTCTACCAACTGAGCCATCACGGCCACAAAATTGTTACTTTTTTTTGTTATTAAGTCAGCAATCAACACAAAGAATTAATACAGTTAACACAAAAAACACTAATACAAATTGTTATTGTTTGGTGAAATTTCTCCCATAACCTGGTCCCACTATTGAGATCGTTGAACTCTAAGATTAGGACTAGAGCCCGACCGAAAAAGATCTTTAAGACCGATACAAATATTTGGTTATTTAAAAATCAAAAATCTGATATTCCGATATATCGGCCGATATATATTTAAAAAGTTAAAATCCAGAAACGCGTTACAAACAGATTTCCATAACATTAGATATTTGTAATTATTCATGAGTTCTCACTAAAATAATGTTATGTTGTCACAACAGAACAGAGGAACATCAACATATATGAATGTGTTGATAAATGAAATGTATAAAACTACAAACTTAAGATATGAAACTTAAAGTCCTTTGTACAAAAACGAGTGTTCGACCGGAACGTTGTAGAGTGATTTTGATGAATTAATATAAAAAAAAAAAAAAAATAGATCAGGAAATGCCTAATATTGACCCGCCAATATATCTGCTGTGCTCTAATTCGGCCATCTGCTTACTTTACTTAAACAAGGAATCACATTTTTGGAGTGTGAAATGAATATTGCAAACAACAAACCAGAAACACCCGTTAACATTTAATCTTAAATGCATCCTATTACTTTTGGGATTGCTTGGACGCAGCTGGGTCTGTCTGGCTACAGGCTCGTCCTTTTGGTTTCAAATGTAGAGGTTGATCTCAGATGTAGGTTTGCATTGATAAATCACAGGTGAGGACAGGTGAATGTTTTTATTATTGTTATTATTTTTGAACCCATAAGGATTTACCTCCACAAACAACACAAACCTCTGTGACTTTGCAACCAACACGATAACATGCTGGACAGAGAAGTTAAAAAATCATCTTGTTACTATATTTTCCAAAATGAAACGTGTCTGTGTGTGTGTGTCTGTCTGTGTGTGTGTGTCTGTGTGTGTGTGTGTGCGTCTGTGTGTGTGTGCGTCTGTGTGTGTGTGTGTGCTGTGTGTGTGTGTGTGTGTGTGTGCGTCTGTGTCTGTGTGCAGGTGACGGTCCACAACCCAGAGAACCAGGGCTATTTGATCGCCTACAACACACACACACACACACACACACACACACACACACACACACACACACACACACACACACACACACACACACACACACACACACAGTACCAGTCCTCGATCTTGAAGCTGTAGAACTCCTTTTTTAAAAAGATGTTCTTTCTTCTTTCTCTTCCTCTTCATCGTCTGTTCACTGGGGTGTTAGTGTCCCTTGATGGTGAAAAGAATATTCTTGAGGACATGCTAAATACTTAGAATAGTTTATCATGGAAATGTACAAATATAAAGGTAGTGAACACTGACTACAGATTGAAAATGTTAATATAGATTTCTGTGTGTGCCAGACTAACTCCGGATGGTTATGTGTCATTATCAGGGTTTTTGTTGTTTAATTTCCTGGTTGTGACATCACGTCAATCACAGCTCTGACCTTTTGTCCTCTGACATCAGCAGAGACAGAGAGTGTAGTCCACCGGGAAATGACCCGACCTCTGTCTGTCTGCCTGCCTGCCTGTCTGTCTGTCTGCCTGTCTGTCTGCCTGTCTCTCTTTCTCTCGTATCTGTCTGTCTCTCATTCTGTGTCTTTCTTATTTTTCTGTCTCTCTCCCTCCTATGTCTTTGTCTGTCTGTCTCTTTCGTTCTGTCTCATTTTCTGGCTCTTTCTTTCTCTTGTTCTGTCTCTCATTTTCTGTCTTTCTTGTTAGTCTCTCTCCTTTCTCCTATGTCTTTATTTGTCTTTCTCTCATTCTCTCTCTATCTTTCTTGTCTCTCTCTTTCTCTCCTTCTGTCTTTGTCTGTCTGTCTCTTTATCTTTGTCTCTGCCTTGGTGTTTTAATCAGATACAGTCAGTTTTGTCTACATGTAGTCACAAAAATGTCAAGAAAGGAAACATTCTTATACTTAATTAATCATTAATTGCTTTAACTAATCGTAAAACACACTCCATTCAAACTCTGTCCATTCAGACATGTCTCGGTTAGTTTAAGTCCACTGTCACAACAATCGGCAACTCTGGATTGGTCAAAATAAACCTTTTGATTCAGTAAGTTAATGTAAGAAAAATATTGAAATATGAAAATATTGTTTCCCCCCTGTGGTCTCTCTCGGCCCTGGCCTGCTGAGCTGCTGCTCTCATCTGTTCTTCAGAAGCTGACCATTGAGTTAGCAAAATAAAACAAAATTAACAACCATTAGTGTTCTCCGCCAATCGCTGATAGCCCATTCTATAAATGTCTTGGTCACAATTCTGTAATAACCAGATTTAGTTTGTGTGTTGTATGTCGAAAAGCAAAAATATCCCAAATATGAATATCGGCCTTTATAAATACAGTATCAGTCAACCGGCATTGCGTTACCTTCTCACTCCTCCTCCACCCTCTGTGTGACCAGACCTTCACCCCCCACAGAAGGTCTGGGGGGGGGTCAACAAAGAGCTGCTGTTTCAGTGGGTGACACAGGCCTCCGTCTGAGCATTCAGCTGTCCTCTCTGTTAACTCAATTAACCCCGAAACCACAGGGTGAGCGAGGGAACGAGCGAGCACTGCCACCTAAACTCTATACACACACACACACACACACACACACACACACACACACACACACACGCCTTTCCCTCCTCTTTGTTACCGTACTCGCTGCTCTTATTGTTTCAACCAAATCTCAGCCCTCTGCCTCTCTGAGTGTTTCAGCTGTCTTTTCAATAATCCCCCAATACACCCTTTTAGGCAGCATGAACACACACACACACACACACACACACACACACACACACACACAGCCCTATTGCACATTGATCATCCCTATCTGTGTCTTAGCAGGGACCATGTTGTTTTTGTTGTTCCATTGACACTCTGTTGCACACTTCTGTCCATAAAAAGGAAAGTATATGCCAAATTTGTATCTCCTGTAGTTTTCTTATCAGCCCCCACCCCCAACTCTCACTTTGCTCTTCATACACCACATTTAATTTTACAATGTTGCCCCTCCTTTCTCTTTCTTCTTTTTGTCTTCCTTAATTTCCTTCCTGCCACTCTGTCCTGTTGTTCGGACTCTGGTTTCTGCTCTCTGTTCAGTCACTGCCGTCATTAGATTTAATCTAGTTATTTACATCAGGCGGCTGACCTGCTTCACCCCTTCTGCTGCTGTGTGTGTGTGTGTGTGTGTGTGTGTCTGTGGACACATCTTTCTCTGAATGCTGCTCTGTTTGATGATGGAGTAAGTAGGGAAAGAGGGTCGTCAAGTTGAGAGACCTTCTGCTAGACATCTGGATGTAAATCCAGTTTGTGTTGGTGATGAACAAGAGACTATAACATATATTTATTTATCTTCTAATAAGACGAAGTAGGTTAATCCACAGGAAAGCTACGATGAACAAAAACTGCACAAAGGTGTGTGTGTGTGTGTGTGTGTGTGTGTGTGTGTGTGTGTGTGTGTGTGTGTGTGTGTGTGTGTGTGTGTGTGTGTGTGTGTGTGTGTGTGTGTATTTTTTTTCAATCTAAATAACCATCATCCTATACCAGGAAAAGGTGTGTGTACAATAAAAGTTATATCAGTTCGACTGATCAATTCTTTTTTCAAATGGGTTGTCCTCCAACACACATGTCACACTTTCAAGTGTGCAGAGATTTCTTAGATTAGATTATTTTTAGGACGATTATTGAATACATGGAGTCATTGTCTTGTCTGGCAGCTGGCTATCAGGTTGGAGAGGTAGCTTTGCATGAAGAGCTTTTGTTGTAAACAGACATAAGGTTCTTGTTTTTCATGTCATCGTTGCGCAGTCTTGTTGATCCAAACACAATGCAGATATGTTCTCCTCACTCCCTTCTCCTCCTCCTCTCAGGGCGTTGCGGAGGTGTGAGGAGATGATCCAGCGTTACAGCAGGGAGCTGAACTCAGACGGAGCCGTGGGGAAAGCTGTGGAGGACTGTATGAGAGCCATTATAGGAGTCCTGCTTAACCTGACGCACGACAACGGTTAGCACGTGCACACAAATGGATCAGGACTAGTAATGGACCGATTTTGCGTTTTTACGTGTATCATCATCGGCCGATACGCGGCTGCTGTGTTCGCCGATTATTTAAATGTGTTGACAAAGTACATTTTGTGCTGACCTGATTATATCTGTCTTACATGTCAGCAAGCAATGCATCATCAAGGCTGTTGTAGAGGGTGATGAAAGCCTTTTACCTTTAGACATTTCACCCTATGCAGTGCACCCATCCATATGCACATTGCTCACATCATTTGGGTGATATGAATGGAAGATGATTGCAGAAATGACACTGATCTGTGTTTTTGTTTATTATTTCTATAGAAATGGCAGAGCAGATTCCAAAAACAAATCCATTTACAAATCCATACATTTTTATGATATAAATTGAGGGAGCAAAAGCTGTACCCGATCCAAATATCGGCTCAAGAAAATCGGCAGCCCGTATCTGTCATTGGCTAAAGCTGATCCATATCGGTCGATCCCTAATCAGAACACACACTTTACTGCTTGCACATTAACATGTTTCCGCGAGTTCTACTGGAAACTAAAGAGTGTGTGTGTGTGTGTGTGTGTGTGTGTGTGTGTGTCAGAGTGGGGCAGTACGAAGACAGGAGAGCAGGAGGATTTAATAATGACGGCTCTGAACTGTGTTCTCAAAGTACCTCAGTATCTTCCACAAGAGCAGAGGTTCGACATCCGAGTCCTGGTGAGAGACACAAACGAGCTCAAAACTATTCAAACACTAACAGACAAGTTTTAAAAGGACAAGCTTTGTCAGACTTTAAGTTAAAATGACACAGTGCCAGTGTGTGTGAAATGAACACCTCTGACTGTGTGGTGTTCAGGGTCTGGGCCTGCTGATCAATCTGGTGGAGTACAGTGCCAGGAACAAGTATTGTCTGATGGAGATGGAGATGGAGGGAGGTCAGGGTCCCTGCGACTCCACCGTCCTGCTGAACCCTCCGCTCCAGGACATCACCTGCACGGGCCCACTCAGCGCCATCGCTGCACTTGTACAGGTACTCGTGTGTGTGTGTGTGTGTTCAGACTACATGAAGCAGCATCATCATCAATTACAAATCATTGTCACTTCTTTTCTCTGATTAATCAAACGTTTAATCTATAGTGTTTCAGATAAAAGTAGAAAATATTTCAGAGAGATTCTCAAATTCTCCAAAAAATTATCTTAAATCTTAAAGTTGCATTTTTGCTGCTAAAAGAACACAGAAAAAAGAAGCAAACCTCATATTTAAGATGCTTGAAACAGTAAGTGTCTGGCATTTGTGCTTAATAAATAACAATTACTTTGGTCAGTCAATGGATTATTTTTCCATAAGTATTAAATTAACCAGCAACTATTTAGACAATTGATCGGTTTGAGTCTAAATGCCTTTGTTTCCAGCTTGTGAAATGTGAATATGTTCTAGTTTCTTCACTCTTCTGACAGTAAACTGAATATCTTTGAGTTGTGGACAGGGTTCCAGACTAACTTTTTTAATTTATTTTTTTAGGCGCTTTTTTAGCCCCCCCTTAACACAAAAAAACATGTAGGGGGCACACAACTTAAATCAACCTGCCATGCAATTTTTCACATTTCCCTCCCATGTTAACTGTTTTACTGATAATCTTTGGTAATAAATACAGAAACTACGATGTGCTGTTTTATTTTAGTTCACAGTCACATTTTAATTGAATAGTGCTTAGTTTACACTGAAGTAATCATATCTATCTAGGCTAACTAAGTATCTAACACCCAGTGTGGAAAATATTGAGTAATGAGGGAGCCAGAGAGAGAGGAGCTCACAACACTCACACAAGCACCATTTGTTTTTACGTGGTAAATAGTTGTATATTTAGATTTAGCATTTTAAGTGTATTTTCTTTTTCATACAAGCGCTCTCTGCTGTCACATTTCTACCTCTCTCACCCAAGTGAGAGAGCAGCACACATTAATTGACAATGAGGATGATCGTTCGTTGCGGCCCTAGTTTCAACCCTAGTCCAGACCTGTGTGAACCCTAGTCCAGACCTGTGTGAACCCTAGTCCAGACCTGTGTGAACCCTAGTCCAGACCTGTGTGAACCCTAGTCCAGACCTGTGTGAACCTTAGTCCAGACCTGTGTGAACCCTAGTCCAGACCTGTGTGAACCTTAGTCCAGACCTGTGTGAACCTTAGTCCAGACCTGTGTGAACCCTAGTCCAGACCTGTGTGAACCCTAGTCCAGACCTGTGTGAACCCTAGTCCAGACCTGTGTGAACCCTAGTCCAGACCTGTGTGTACCCTATTCCAGACCTGTGTGAACCCTAGTCCAGACCTGTGTGTACCCTAGTCCAGACCTGTGTGAACCCTAGTCCAGACCTGTGTGAACCCTAGTCCAGACCTGTGTGAACCCTAGTCCAGACCTGTGTGAACCCTAGTCCAGACCTGTGTGTACCCTAGTCCAGACCTGTGTGAACCCTAGTCCAGACCTGTGTGAACCCTAGTCCAGACCTGTGTGAACCCTAGTCCAGACCTGTGAGCCAGCTGTTGTACATAGTTTTCAGCTTGACTTGCCTCTCCAGTTACAGACGTAACGGTTTAGAGCCGCGGCCTTCAACCTTTTTTAAACTAAGGACCCCTTTGCTGAAAGAGAGCCCGAGCAGGAAAAAATGTATATGCATATTAAACTGGGACAAATGGATGAATTATGGGTTCATGATTAAGAAAATGTCGCGATTCAATATACATTTTTAGGCTCAAGATTCGATTCATAATTGATTTTTGATTCTCTATTAAAATAATTCACATCATAAATGTAATTTCCCCAATAAAAAAACAAAAGAAAAATAAATAATATAAGATAATATGAATCTATTTTGAATATGTCACAATACGAATGAATTATTTTGCACACCCCTAATATTAATTTAACATTATGTTTTAATGTTAAACATACACGTGGAAGGCAAAGTAAGTCCTCCAGCTGTAAGGTAAACTGTATCTGTGCATGGCTACCATGGCTACCATGGCGACCTTACGTGATTCATGTTTCCCCCGAATCGTGCAGCCCTACCGTGCACTAATCTTCACTAACGTGCTACGCAGAGTATGCTGACCATGGGGTGTTTTTAGTGAACTGTCTTCATGTTCGTCCTCGTCAGCTGTTCCTCCAGCGGGAGCGGGCCGCCATCCAGGCTGAGGCGCAGACAGATGACCTCATCAAGGAGGCGCCAAAGCCTGCGCTGGACAAGAGTGGCGAGTGGCAGGAGACGGGCGGGGAGATCCAGTGGGTTACCAACGACAACAACATAGAAAAACCCGAGGATGAAAAGAAGGAGGAGGAGGAGGACGGGGAGCTGGACCTCAACAAAGGTAACAACCACGTTGCTGTTGCTGCTGTTGCTGCTGTTGCTGCTGCTGTTGCTGCTGTTGCTGCTGTTGCTGTTGCTGTTGCTGCTGTTGCTGCTGTTGCTGCTGTTGTTGTTGTTGTTGTTGTTGTTTCTGGGAGTCACCTGCTGAAGGCCCCGATCAAACAGAGAGCTTTTTTGTAGTCCTTTTGTATGAAGCGTTTGCCCTGAACGCTAGTCTCACTTTGACCTTCCTCCACAGCTCTTTTGAGAACCACTGCTCTAAACTGTCTCTGAAACAGCCGCGGCCGACACACACACACAGACACACACACACACACACCTAAACCCCGTTCCCGTGGCTGCGGAAGCTCCTGGCTGTACGCTGATTGGTGATTGGTTCAGTCCGCTGCTTTTCGTACAGAAATGCATTACTTGACCGCCTGACAAGATGAACTTTCAGGCGATATGTGATCCCACAATTCTTGCTGGATTGCGGGATATTGCGATAATCCAGCTGCTGTGCAAGTTAACCTGAACGCCTTGCAAAACTCACAGCTTTAAAAATAAATAAATAAATAAATAAAACACACCTGCCGTCATCCAACTCCACAGCAGAATAGCGGTTGGCTGAGGCCTGTTGATTCAATGGTTGCCTAGCAAGAATAACAACAAAACTCAACTGATCCGTGCGTCAAAACAAAAAAGGCACTGCAGTGGCGTAAGTATCATCACGATGCTTAAGCCACGATACAATATTATTACAATTTTAAATATATTGTAATATTCTGCGATATATTGCAATTTATTACCTTTTTTCCAACTTCTAATTTTTCCCGATTTCAAATGACGTCCCCAAAAGGAAACTTTGTCAACATGTTTTATCTAAAAAGAAACATTTCTCTGTTTCCCTTCATATCGCCTCCATTTTACTGCTGCAAAATGAGATTTTGAAGCAGACAAACTGACCAACACATGTATAATACAATATAAATACTTGGCTTCTGTGTATAAATATAGTATTGTCATTGAAAATATTGCGATACCATGCTGTATCCATTTTTTCCCGCCACCCCTACAGTGCAGTGCACCTCGCGTTGTGTAACCTGCATACGCGCTCTGTCTGATTGTGGCCTGAGTGTGTACATTTAAAAAAAAACAAGACCTGAACATGTTTCTTCTTCTTCATCCTCATCCTCCTCCTCCCCCATCCCCCCTCCCTCCTCCTCCTCCTCCTCATCCTCCTCCTCCCTCCTCCCTCCTCCTCTCAGCTCTGCAGCATGCAGGGAAGCACATGGAGGACAGCATCGTGGCCTCCTACACAGCACTGCTGCTGGGCTGCCTGTGTCAGGGGAGCACAGTAAGTGAGAGACACACACACACACACTCACACACACACACACACACACTCACACACACTTACACAACAAGAAAGGAACTGGATATAGAAGCTTTGCACCGATTCTCTCTCAACGTTTGTGGACTGGTGATCTCCGCTAATTGTTTATCTATAACATCAGCACCTTTTGCCAAAGAGCTCAACATGCAAGTGTACTAGTTCAATTTTTCTGCATAACGTGCAACTTTTGAGGATTTCCGTCCCTTTAATCGAGACTTTATTACGTCCAGTTAACCAGACTTAAACCAGTGTGCTCTTTTGTTTAATGCTACTTCATTATTTAGCTTCAGGATCAGCATAAACACTTTTACACACAATCGCTATTGGACACAGAGACGCATTACACACACACAAATTGGTACATGCAAACATCCACTTATAGAACCTGAGATAAATACACATCTCCTGAGTTTTCATTTTGTGTACATCATATGTTCTCCCCCCATTAGTTGAATGTGACTACTGTGAGAGACAACCTGCCGAAAGGAGATTTCTCCATCATGACAGAAATGCTGAAAAAGTTCCTCAACTTCATGAACCTCACGGTGAGTTGCAGCTGTTGAGAAAACATCATCTTTATCTGCAATAAACCTAATTATAAACTGTTTTTATATAAAACCAGCAGTGCTAGTCTTTAAAGGTCCCATGACATGGTGCTCTTTGGATGCTTTTATATAGACCTTAGTGGTCCCTAATACTGTATCTGAAGTATCTTTAATATAGACCTTAGTGGTCCCCTAATACTGTATCTGAAGTCTCTTTTATATAAACCTTAGTGGTCCCCTAATACTGTATCTGAAGTCTCTTTATATAGACCTTAGTGGTCCCTAATACTGTATCTGAAGTCTCTTTATATAGACCTTAGTGGTCCCTAATACTGTATCTGAAGTCTCTTTTATATAGACCTTAGTGGTCCCTAATACTGTATCTGAAGTATCTTTAATATAGACCTTAGTGGTCCCCTAATACTGTATCTGAAGTCTCTTTTATATAGACCTTAGTGGTCCCCTAATACTGTATCTGTAGTCTCTTTTATATAGACCTTAGTGGTCCCTAATACTGTATCTGAAGTCTCTTTATATAGACCTTAGTGGTTCCCTAATACTGTATCTGAAGTCTCTTTTATATAGACCTTAGTGGTCCCTAATACTGTATCTGAAGTCTCTTTTATATAGACCTTAGTGGTCCCTAATACTGTATCTGAAGTCTCTTTAATATAGACCTTAGTGGTCCCTAATACTGTATCTGAAGTCTCTTTTATATAGACCTTAGTGGTCCCTAATACTGTATCTGAAGTCTCTTTTATATAGACCTTAGTGGTCCCTAATACTGTATCTGAAGTCTCTTTAATATAGACCTTAGTGGTCCCCTAATACTGTATCTGAAGTCTCTTTTATATAGACCTTAGTGGTCCCTAATACTGTATCTGAAGTATCTTTAATATAGACCTTAGTGGTCCCCTAATATTGTATCTGAAGTCTCTTTTATATAAACCTTAGTGGTCCCTAATACTGTATCTGAAGTCTCTTTTATATAGACCTTAGTGGTCCCCTAATACTGTATCTGAAGTCTCTTTTATATAGACCTTAGTGGTCCCTAATACTGTATCTGAAGTCTCTTTATATAGACCTTAGTGGTCCCTAATACTGTATCTGAAGTCTCTTTTATATAGACCTTAGTGGTCCCTAATACTGTATCTGAAGTCTCTTTTATATAGACCTTAGTGGTCCCTAATACTGTATCTGAAGTCTCTTTATGTAGACCAAGGTGGAGGCTGGAGGTGTGGCCTTGACCGACTTCCAGGCTTCCCTTGTTTGCAAGCCATAATGTCTCTTTCTTTCTCTCTCATGGGTGGGCCAAATTCTCTGGGCGGGCAAAGCAGAGAAAGGGGAGGTAACCTTGCCCCTTATGACCTCATAAGGGGCAAGATCGGCCCATCTGAGCTTTCATTTTCTCAAAGGCAGAGCAGGATACCCAGGGCTTGGTTTACACCTATCACCATTTCTAGCCACTGGGGGGCCATAGGCGGGCTGGGGGGGACTCATATTAATGTGTAAAAACCTCAAAGTGACATTTTCATGGGACCTTTAAAATGATGTTCTGTTTCCTGTGGACCTGACTGCTTTTCTACTGAAGTTACAATTCATTTCACTATGCAAATTATAGCTTTTATCATAGCTTCAGTGCAGTTTTATTACATAAAAGAAAAGATTGAATTCACACACTAACAGTCACACTGATAGACGATAGACACACGATTCTTAAGCACCCGACACTGTTAGCACATTACGTTCTGATCCAAAAACTATATTATTATGTAATATTATTTTAATAATAAAACATAAGATCTAAAATGGCTGCCATGGTCTAAAATCATCTATTCAATTCAATTTTCAATTTTAATTTATTTATAGTATCAATTCATAACAAGAGTTATCTCGAGACACTTTACAGATAGAGTTGGTCTAGACCAGATAGAGTAGGTCTAGACCAGATAGAGCAGGTCTAGACCACACTCCAGAATTTACAAGGACCCAACAGTTCTAGTAGTTTCCTCCAGAGCAAGCAACAGTGGGACAGTGGCGAGGAAAAACTGGCCAAAGGACTACGGTTGAAAATTAGCCGACTGGCTAACACTGGCACATTTACAGAAATGTTGATTAATGTGTGTGTGTGTGGTCCGTCATAAATACAAAAAATGAGCCATTTTTATCAGCAAGTAGATCACGTAATAACCCGTCAGAGTAACAGCTCCAGGCGTGGTGTATGCAGATGTTTCTGTGTGTGGAAACTGAGCTCTACTTTGTCTCTGCAGTGTGACGTTGGCACCACAGGACAGAAGTCCATCTCCCGGATCATTGACTATCTGGAGCACTGCTAGAGAGAAGCCTTTCACACACACACACACACACACACACACACACACACACACACACACACACACACACACACACACACACACACACACACACCACAACCATCTTTGTCACCACCATCATCATCTCAGATTAAGTTCACTCCAGGGAAACACACACACACAGCAAACACCTCTTCTTCTTCTTCATCATCATCTTCCTCTGTGTGTCGTGACCAGACGTCGTCCAGTTAAAGGAGGTTTTTGTTGTCATGGTTTCAGCAGTGTAAACTCCAACATAACTGAATGAAAGGGAGTTATTTTCCCTTCTAAATTGACTTGAGATGAACCCAAATGTATTATGACTTAATAAGGTATGCCCCCCCCCCCACACCGCCTGCTGTGATCAGATTTTTATTTTATTTAAGATACAATCCACGTCAGTACTCTTATTTTTTCCCCCTCCCGTCCTTTATTTATGAAAGTTGCTCAGAACGATGATTTTTCCAGCTGTCCTTTTTCTTCTTTAAATCTATTTTCTTTGATTTTTTGTTGTTGTCGTCGTTGCATTTGATACATTTCCTTTTAAAGTTTTCTCAAGTTTGCTCTCCTCTCACCCCGACCCCCTTGTATCGATTGGTGACAGATTGGAGTGAAGGTGCCATTTTCTCCAGCCTGTCATCAAAGCCTCAGCTCTGCCCCTGGAGCTGATAATCGCTAACAAAAACAACTACTGACCAAAATCGTTTCTTCACCTTGACCTCTCCACTCTGTGGGAAAGAGGCAGGTTTGAGGCAGAGAAATCAAGTATTGATCTGTTCTGGCCAAATAGCACAGACGTGGCGAGAGTTCACACCGTGAACTGAAGGCTTTTGTGAAGCTAAGTGCTGAGGTGGGTCTGCCTCTAAATGATTGCAGTAGGTCTGTTTTCATCTGGATATAACCAGAGAATTTGTCTTTTTGGAAGAAAGAGGTTTTCTTCCCGTCTTTAACCTCTTGAGCAAACTATCAGATTTCAAATCAGTTGTTTGTCTTGTGCCGTTATCAAGAAACCGATGCTTCTCCCAGCATGCCGAGGGCACAGCCGACAACACACCTGAGACTGAATGAAGGACTCTCCAGGTTGTTAAAACTCTCTGGAAACTTTGAATGACTCCCGACCGCCCCCCTCCCCCCAAAAGTAGAAACTCTTCAAAGAATCGATCGCCCTCTCACTCGACATCAAAGCTTTTGTGTCTTAGCGGGACCCGAGCCCTCCGGACCAGAACCTGTCCTCCTTCAGCTCCTTTCAATTACCGCCCGCCGCCCAGAGAAGAGCCTCCAATTACAGCACAAAGGCAGCCGAGATGCCCCGGTCTGAGAGGGGAAGGCGAGCTGCTTTCTTACTTTGGTTTGAACCCAACCACCAGTGGAGAGGCGTTCAAAGATCAAGTTGTTTTTTTATTTTTATTTTATCTTCCTGTTCGGTTGTTTTTCTCTAGAAAGACTTTGTCTGTAGCTGTTTAATCTCAAGGTTCACAGTTTATAGTTTGTTTTTTTTAATGGGAAAAGTCCTCCTCTGACCCCCTTGACTCTCTGACCCCCTTGACTCACACATTACAGGAAGGAGTTTTTTCGTAAAGGGCTGCTTTTGCCCCCGCGTTCCCAGGATGCATTTCGCCAACACCAAAAATAGTTCAGGTTGCCATTGTTGTCCAGCATGGAGACTCGTGTTTAGGATCACCAAATAATTTCTGGATATCAATCTACACAGGAACAGATGAATTCTACTAAGAAGAGACGGAAATGCGAAGCACATCAGCTGCAGCTGATTGTCAAAAGATTTGAGATTTTTTCCTCATACTAAAGATGCTCTAAGCGCTTTTTAGGCTACATTTGTCGTCACATACAGCAAACATCTCCTCACTATCTGCTAGCTGCCTGTCTCCTGAACACACTGTAAAAAACATCTCACTATCTGCTAGCTGTCTGTCCCCTGAACACACTGTAAAAAACATCTCCTCATCCAGTTTGTTTTGATGCAGTTTGTGGAACACTGGGCAGCTAGCAGATAGTGAGATGTTTTTTACAGTGTGTTCTGGGGACAGGCAGCTAGGATGTGTGTTCTGGGGACAGGCAGCTAGCAGATAGTGAGATGTTTTTTACAGTGTGTTCTGGGGACAGGCAGCTAGCAGATAGTGAGGAGATGTTTTTTACAGTGTGTTCAGGGGACAGGCAGCTAGCAGATAGTGAGGAGATGTTTTTTACAGTGTGTTCAGGGGACAGGCAGCTAGCAGATAGTGAGATGTTTTTTACAGTGTGTTCAGGTCATCACTTAGAGCACCTTTTAATGCATAGAAACAAGTTCCTTCATAGGTTAATAACTCATTTGTTCATACTTTAAAGATTAGTTATCAGCGCAAATATGAAAAAAGAAATCTCTCTGGGCGGCGTCTACATTGGTTACTCATTAAACATTAACAAATGATTAATCAACATTAATAACACTTTAATTAGAAGGTGATACCAACTTGTCTTTGCTCCGTCTCGGTTGCGCGGGCACGTCGAAACGCAGAGGAACGATTTCAAAGAGATGATGAATATGAAGATGTGGCTTCCTCCTTGACAAGTAGGGGTGTCTGAGTAGTTTTGTTCCTTTTTTAACGTTCCCAAAGTGTTTTGCCACCAGGGCCCCCAAAGTCTGTTAAATTTGTATTTTCTTAAATAATCTGTGGTGGGGGCAGAGATCTTAATCTCTCTTTTTATGTAGAGCGTTTAAGTGTTTTTATTTTCTCCTTTTGTATTCATCCGTTTTGTAAAAGTTTGAAGCAGGTGTCATTGAGAATGTTCATCTCGTTATTTTGCATTGGTCTGTTCCTCTCACACACACACACACACACACACACACACACACACACACACACACACACACAGCTTAACCCTCACACTCCTTTGTTTTGTTTTTTAAAGTTTACAAGAGCTTTATTCCCAGACGTCTGGAAGAATGAATGGAAGAGCTTTTTGTACATAGTTGTACATAAATTGATTTCCTCACATAGGAGGAGAGGTTGATGGGTAATGGGGGGGTGGCTGGGGGTGAGGGGGTTAAATTTAATTTAGACCAGTAGACTCTACTTTTCTGAATCTGACTCTATTTTTCATTTTCTAAAGCCTTTTCTCCCGGTCGTGTTGTTGCGTTGGACAGACAGAGAGCTTCTTAACAAGCCAACAGCAGGAAAAACTTGATCTTTGTACCAATTTGCAGACTGATGTCTTTGGTTACCTGTACATAATTTTAAAATAATAAAAATTGCTACTTTCAGTACTTCCCGCGCGTCTGTCTTTTCTTTTCTCTCTCTTCGTCCTCCCGTTTGGGTTTGTTGAAGAGGATCATTTCTCAGAATCATCTGCCAGCCAAACGTTACTTTGAAAGGTGACTTTTTTTTTTAAAAAAAAGACAAACTCAGCTACAAATGATGACCAAGATCATAATGGAAAAGATGTGTTGTATAATATAGATATTTATATTTCTCGCCAACAGCACAAAGAGCATGAGTTTTAGACACCAGGAACACACACATCTAAAATACATATTTCTTTGAAAATAATGACAAATTGCATAAATCTTGGACCTGAATGTCTTTTCATACTGCAGGAAAATATACAGTAATACAGTATTGTAGGAAAGTAGAAAAAAGTCATTCAGGCTGTCCCCAGAGTAGCTGGGAGGGCCCGGCTGGGGCCCGGCACAGCCTGATGAATAGTTTCTGTGATAACTGAATCATGGACAGAATCACGAAATTCAGAATTAAAAATAAAAAAGCTATGAGACAGATTACATTAAGTCTTAAAGGCTAACTGGAGATTGGAAAATATGACTTAAGTTTCCAACCGAGCCGCCCCACTGTTACTCAAGTTTAAACAAACATCTTAAAAATACATTAAAAACGTATCCCCAGTGAATTAGGCCGGGGGTTAGGCATACCAGGCTTGCAACACACTGAGGGAAACACTGTTTTTATAAACATTCATTCAGTTTGTCCCATTTGTTTTCTCCCACGTGTCCAAGTCATAACTCCTCTTTGCGCGCCGGGCCTGCGCTGCTCTTCCCGGTGTGAATGTCTCTGCCTCGAGCCGATCGCTCCCCCGCCACATGTGTGGTCCCCTGCGAGGGCGCAGCGGCCCCTGGGGACAATTGTTCGCTGCTCGGTACCGAGGCTCCCTCCTGGAGCAGTTCGCTGAGGGTGGCGATGTAAATCTGCGCCATTTGGAGCGTCTCCGATTTGGAGAGCTTCTTTTCGCTCTCCAGGTTGGGGATGACGCTCCGCAGCCGGTCGAAGGCGACGTTGAGCCCGAGCATCCTCCTCCTCTCCCGGGCGTTGGCAGCGAGGCGTCTCCGTCTCTGCGCGCGCTCCAAAGCGCACTTGTCCGGCTGGAGGTAGTGCAGCGCGCCGCCGCCGACGGGCCCCAGCCGGACCTCCACGATGGCGCACGGAGTGTCCCGGTGGTCGCAGACGCGTCTGGCGCGCTCGGCCCCGGGGCGCTCCTGCGCGCGGCTCCGTTGTAGCAGAGCCTGGATGTCGGCGTGGAAAGCCTCAGGACCCTCGGGGCCGACTCCTCCCTCCGGCTCCACAGATATGAAAGGTGCAAAGAGGCTTTTACTCGGTGCCATCACTTTCCCTTTTTACACAATTGAACCAAAAGTCCAAACACGGTCAGTTCACTGAGAACTTTCAACAAAGTAACACACGTTCAACTTTTCTTCACTTTGATGGGTGAATTTATGGAGATGGGAGCCGCGAGATCGCGCAGTGCGTGTTCTCAGGGGCGTGGATAGGGTCGTGTGCTGCCTAATGAACAGAGCCAAAGACCACTGCAGGAGGTCTATTAACCAAGTTCATCAAAAGAGGATTAGAAGCGTCTCAGTGCGCCGCTGTGGGCCGATGCATAGAGGCGACCAAGCAGAGGCACGGCACAGCCAAGGAGGGGAGGGAAGGAAGGAAAGATGAGAGGAAGGATGGATGAGAGAAGTGGTGTGATGGTAAACTTAAAGGAGAATAAATTATAACTGCCACCCAGTTTTTCTACAGAAACCAAGAACCATACAACTTTATCCTCTATATATATATCTATAGATATAGATATAGATAGATAGATAGATAGATAGATCTCTATATCTATCTATATATATATATCGAGATATATATATATATATATCTATGTATCTATCTATCTATATATATATATCGAGATAGATAGATATATATATATATAGATATATATCTATATATATATATATATCTATATATATATCTAGATAGATAGATAGATAGATGTATATATATAGATAGATAGATAGATGTATGTATATATATAGATAGATAGATGTATGTATATATATAGATGTAATAATGGCACATGGGGTATAGGATATATATATCCTATACCCCATGTGCCATTATTACATATGTGCATAATTTTTCATTTGGGCAATTTACTAATTAATGTGTAATTTATTGTATAATACAGTTTGCTATATATTGCACACTTATCTATCTTTGATCTTATCTTTCCTGTTGCAAACTGCAATTTCCCCACTGTGGGACAAATAAAGGTTTTCTTATCTTAATAAAAGTGATTTAGCATCTTACTCAGGTATACAACCTTTGGGTTGTTGCAGATGTTAAAAACTATAAGACACAATTAAACTTCCTCTTGTCCTCGGTTCAAATTTGACCCATATTCAAAGTTTCTATTTTAGCAAATTTGGTTTCTTTTTTCCCTTTTTTTTTTTAAAATAAGTTTTTGGGCATTTCTGCCTTTATTTGATATAAAAGCTGAGATATGAAAAGAGAGAGAGGGGGTGTGTGCCGCTCTATCAACTGAGCTAAACGGCCACATTTTGCTTTCATTTTATCCAAATTGTCCAATACATAACGTGGATGTTTCTATACAACGCTCTTCACAGGTACAATAAATGATCAGTTCGCTACTTCCGTTGAATGTGGGTGTTCAATTCAATTTTTAAGCATCTGAAGAGAAAAAAGTAAGATCATTTAGAAAAAATTGACAAAAATGTTGAGAGAAAAACAACAAAAAAACCTTTTTTTTGGTAAAGAAGCGTAGAAATGATGGACAAAAACGTCAGGAAAAGTGTTGAAAAAGACGACCAGGACGTTAAAAAAAAAGTTGTAATTTCAAATTTTGACCAAGAAAAACAAAACGTTGACTGGAAGACAACACAAGGGTTAAACGGGGGGAAGTGCAACAACAGAGGCAGACATCTAAAATACCTTCTTTTAAATCGCTGCATATTAATGTGTCATATCTCTGAGATTTTAGACAAAACCCCTAAAAACATGGTTTGCATTTCACCAACTTCACATATTCTTAATTTTCACAAAAAAATATTCAGCACAAAGTAACAAAATGTGTTCAGACCAGAGGAATAATGTGAGATTTTATGAAAAATACATGTTTCTGCAACCTACTAAACATTAAAAGTTATTTGAGACTTAATTCACACTGTAAGGTAGTATATGGAACATTTTTATATCTACACTCTAAGAAATTTCTGTTTATTAACAGTTGTATGACTGTATGTTTTCTAACAGAAATTGTCCATAGAAAGTGATTCATAGTTGTATTTGTGTTTATTTATATACCAGATTGCATTATGGGACTTTATCTGTGCTCCGTCTGCATTTCCCCAGTAGGTCCCTGGATAAGGGACCGTCAAAAACCTCAAAAAGCTTCAAAAGTGGAACAAAAAGCCTCGAAAATGTGTAAAAAAAGCGCCAAAAAGTAAATAAGAAGCGTTGAAACAAGCGTAAAAATGACTTTATCTGAGAGAAGGTGAAATAACAGAAAATGTTTCTTCAATTTTGGTTTTGAATCACGGTTAATGAGCTGCCTGAACTGTTTTTCCTGTCATTTTACGGATTTATTTCTTAGAGTGAATCAATTACGTTAATGCAGTTATCAGATTAATGGAAGTTGTTCTAAATATTCAACTTGATTCTGTATCTTTTAATAATATTTTTGAGCATATCATGTATTTCCTTGGTTGGTATCTTTAGAGAGGGAGGGAAAACATACACATGGAGATTATTTGATAAAATAACATAAACAGGTCAAGGCTTTAATTATATTTTTCTTCTTCAGAATCTTTATTCCAGGCAGAGTGAAGGAGGCTTTGAGACTTTCATGTCTGGAAATAACTTAACCCTCATGTTGTCCTCGGGTCAAATTTGACCCATTTTCAGTTTTTTTTGTCACAAAAAAATGGACTTTCGAAATAAGCTGGAAATGTCAACATTAAAAATATCAAATAACTTTGGAAAAAACATCAAAAAAAGCTCCACAACATTAAAAAAGTGACAAAAATGTCAGAAAAAGTGATGATAATGTTTCATGGTTAACGGGAAGACAACACAAGGGTTAAGAGATGATCTTTTGGGGTTTTTTGGTCACAATGTCTGAGGATGTGTTTTTTTGGATGACTTCCTGGCTGCCGTGTGATTTCTTTCTTACGCTTTCATTGGTCTCTTCATAATAAACCTTCTGCATTTTTTCCTTTTCCTCATCCAAAGGAATTTTATTTTGGATAAGTGCAACGTAGGTTATATAAAGTTATATTTTAGATCAAACACTATCATCCTGTGTCCTCTTCAGGTTGCGGTGTTCTGATGTTTGTCTCGTGTGTTAAAGCTCGTCGCTTCGCTTCTTGTTTCTAAGGTTAATTAACAGCGTTGCGGCTCCCTGAGGTTAAAGCTCGACGATGACTGACAGTAACTGGCAGCCTCGTATCCTCTGGACAAACTCCTAATGGGATTTAGCAGCGTGTCCTGACCGCCATGTGCCAGCACTCTGCCGGGCCGGGCCTTTACAAACGCCTCAGCATGGCACCGGGGCCGGGACAAAGATGGCTGCGTGACACACAGGAACATAATAGACTCCTTATGGCCAGGAGGACCCTCGCTGTCTGAGGCTGCGGCTCGGTTTCTCTTTGCTCTCCAATCTGGAGCACGTGGGGAGGTTTGGCTTCACGGCTCAGATGACAGTTGTTGGCACGCTCCGCTTTATTAAACCCAATGAAATGGCTCATTGCAGCCAGCGAACGGACACGGGTCGCAGATCAAACCCTCACACCGCCGTGACAGGGCCCCGTAGCCTACAGATGACTCCTACACAACGGTTTAGTCTTTGACCGTGTCGGACCTTCTGTTCTTCTGAGTTTAGGTTTTGCGATCACTCCATGTTGCTAGATGGCAAACCTTTTATTCATTTGTTATTTTTGGATTAACAGGCGAATGATTCATTTCATTTATTAACAGGACAGGATTAAAAGAAACGTTAAGTTACAGTTTAAACGGGCCAGGAGGTTCCCGTTGTGCAGAATCACACAACATTGACCAGAGTGAGGGAACATGAGGACAGAAACATCTGTACAGGACATTAGCGTGGGCTAGACAGACAACTAACAACAAACAATACAGAAAGTGCTGCGAGACTTGGACCATACGTGAACAATCGATGTGTGCGAGTGAAACTGTTGAGAGGGAACGGTGTGTATACCTCGACGAAATCTGTGATGGATGGTATTGTTCCGATATGATGGGAATGTCGTTCCAAATGTTGGTGTATGTATGAAAAAAGGACTTCTGACCATAGTTGTGTGTGTGTGTGTGTGTGTGTGTGTGTGTGTGTGTGTGTGTGGGTGTGGGTGTGGGTGTGGGTGTGGGTGTGGGTGTGGGTGGGTGGGGTGGGGTGGGGAGGGGGCTGGAATGAATGCCTGTGAGACTAGTGAGGCGTACTGGTCTCATGTTGTGTGTCAGGAGAAGGGCAGCAAGTGTTGGTGAAGTGCCATTTAGAGTCTGAAAATGAAATATAACAGCGTGGCTGTTTATGTAGTTCTGGTAAGTTTGAGTGATGTTTTGTATCTTTTAGCCTATTCTACACAGATTCATCACGCTTTACAGAGGGGTCGTTGACACGAATCGCTGCGTCGATGCGTCGCGATGTGGACGCCGTTTTACAGCAGCCGAGCTGAGAGCGCCGTCCACCGCGGGGTGGTCGAGACACTGAACAGAGGTGGCGCTAATGAGCAAAGGCTACCGACCTTTGTTATTTGGGGCTTATGCTGTAAGATTAGCTAACTTTTTCTATATTTTTATTGTCCAGTTGGTTCCCAGTGAAGATGCATATTTTTAATGTTTCAAAATCCGGCTGCGATACTGTGAATTGTTGGATCCTTAAATGATAGAGTGTGGTCTAGACCTGCTCTGTCTGTAAAGTGTCTCGAGATAACTCTTGTTATGATTTCATACTATAAATAAAATTGATTTGATATGCGCACAATAATTGTTAGATTACATTCACCGCTGGTTTTAGGGCCTTTATGAGATTTGATGGCAGCAAGGAAAGATAGACTATCAATATCATTTATATTGATATTTGATTGGCTGGAGAATAAAGGCACGACAGAGATCTGCCTGAGGAATAACAATCAGATGGACTAGTTAGTTATTAGGAGAGGATTGGCTTCAGTTGTTAACACGCTCCGCTCTCTTACACCCAATGAAACGGCTCGTTGGAGCCAGCAGGCGACACAGGCTGCAGATCAAACCCTTCAGTAGCAGTAGATGTACGACTGCTCCCATTGAAATGAATGGGAAGCGGGGACGTTGGACGCTGCCAACGGACTCACACCATTACGGTCAGCTCTGCGTGTTGCTATGGTTACTGTACACAAACCAACCAGCCAACAGAGATGTATGCTCAAAAGCTACTTCTACACATCATCAAAGACTTGGATATCAACAGGTTTCTGTATATGTGCACACATGGCAGTGCCGACCTTTGAATGAAGCTGGTTGAAGGAATGGAAGAGGGACGCTGTGTTTGCAGGGTCCACCAAGTCCTCCACCGCTGGTACACTTTGAAAAAATCCAATTCTGCACGGCTACATGTTAACGGGAATATTAGAGGAATATTCGCTTTCATTAGCCATGGAAACAGCTTAGTCGGAATATCGTCTTTTTCGGAAACAAGGGCAAAATCTTAATATATTATGGAATATTATGGTCATGGCAACGTAGTGATTGTAACGAACACAGTGAAGGTCCTTAAAGGAGAATTAAGGTCGAGTCCAACACGTAGCTCTGTTGTCTGTGAACGTGGAGAAAAACTAACCAATCAGGTCTGTCAGTAGAGAGAAACTAACCTGATGATAACCTAACAGGGACCACAGACACCAAGACCACCTGATGATAACCTAACAGGGACCACAGACACCAGCACCACCTGATGATAACCCAACAGGGACCACAGACACCAAGACCACCTGATGATAACCCAACAGGGACCACAGACACCAACACCACCTGATGATGACCTAACAGGGACCACAGACACCAAGACCACCTGATGATGACCTAACAGGGACCACAGACACCAAGACCACCTGATGATGACCTAACAGGGACCACAGAGAGGAAGTTAGTTGATTTCCATAGATGGGCTGAAAACAACGGCCACCATGATGCAACAGTGTGATATTTGTAAGTGAATCAGCTGTTTCGTCTCTGAGTTTCAAACAAATATCTGCAGTAGGAACATTAAACTTTCAAATCAAAGCTCCCCAGTGTCATGTCAGCAGGTCAGATGTCAGTAAATATACTGCAGACTGTCCGTGCAGTCTTTGATTGATTTCAGCGTGTTGCATCATAGACCACCAAGCTGATAAATGCTTAAAATGTTGTTTTTTTTTGTTTTCTTGGAGAAAATAAATCTGCTTGAAAATCCACCAGCCAATATTTCAAATAAGTATTTAATTAGGAAAGTTATCATTGCATATAATCATACAGATGAGCTGTATTTCCTTCCTGTATGCAGTTAATGGAATGAATTATATTATAGTGACTTACTTCATGGAGGCTGATGGGGGGTCGACATGCAGACAAAGCAAGATTATACCAACAAGTTGGTCTTTTTCAAACGTGTAACACTGTCAGAACTTTTATCAAGTGAAGTGCAGGTTGGAAAAAGCAAAAGCTTGTATAACTCTGGAACTAGTTTGGATCAACTGAAGTACATTTCGGCCTCACCTTCCGCTCCTACATCGGGCCGGTTTTTGAGAAGATTTGGACGGTGCAACATGGCAGGCCTGCTTGGTTCTTTTGGGGAATGATTGGAAAGATTTTTCAAAGAATATGTTCACGGCGATAATTCAGTCCAATTTGATTTGATTTATAGTGTCAAATCACAACAGGAGTTATCTCAGGACACTTTATTGATGGAGGAGGTCTAGAACACAGTCTAGACCTACTCTAGAAAACTCAGACAGATAGTCTAGCTAGCTGTCTGGATTTACCCTGCAGAGATCTGAGGACCAGGTAACCATAGTCCTCAGATTGGACAGATAGTCTAGCTAGCTGTCTGGATTTACCCTGCAGAGATCTGAGGACCAGGTAACCATAGTCCTCAGATTGGACAGATAGTCTAGCTAGCTGTCTGGATTTACCCTGCAGAGATCTGAGGACCAGGTAACCATAGTCCTCAGAAATCAGCTGGAGGTTAGAGCGCTGACACAGAGACAGAGGACGGGGACGGACATCTTGCTGGAAAGAAGGACATCCAGTGCACTTTTGCGGCACTGGAGTGTCCCGGAAGTGGAACAACGTGAATATGTAGACTATGACAGACCTAACTACACAGGGCTGTGGAGATATGGCTGGCAATGTGAGACTATAGGTCTGGAACTGACCCCTCAGTGTCTCTCGTACGCCACAATCAAATGAATGAAGTTCTTGTTGAGACTGCTGAGAGATGTGGCAGACTCCATGCTGGACCCTGATCAAACAGGTGATGGGTGTGGGGTCAAGGGTCAAATACAAACTAACTCTATGTCAGATTGGAAAAGTTGCAGCTGACACTGTGACGTTCTGCTTCGCTTTGTGCTGGTTAGCATGCAGCGTTTTGCTTGTTGGAAATAAGAAATAAAGTCACACTAAATGATTAAAACCAGCCAGGACAGCCAATCAGGGATCTCTCTCTCTCTCTCTCTCTGTCTCTCTCTCTCTCTCTCTCTCTCTCTCTCTCTCTCTCTCTCTCTCTCTCTGTCTCTCTCTCTCTCTCTCTCTCTGTCTCTCTCTCTCTCTCTCTGTCTCTCTCTCTCTCTCTCTCTCTCTCTGTCTCTCTCTCTCTCTCTCTGTCTCTCTCTCTCTCTGTCTCTGTCTCTCTCTCTCTCTCTCTCTGTCTCTCTCTCTCTCGATGCTGGAGAAACTACAGGTGACAGACGTCCACACACGGCCCAGTGACAGCTGACGGTCGGCTCGACTTTTATGGCCTCCAAAGTGACAAAAACTCTTTGATGTTGTGATGCAGCAGCAACCACACAACACACACACAGACACACAACACACACAGATCAATGGCCATACACTCAAAAACATGGAACAACGGCCACACACAAGACTGAACGCAACTCACACACAAAGGCCGGACACACTCGTTTGTCTCATTTCACACCAATGATCCTTCCTTCCTCCCTCATTGTATCCCCCTTTAGACACACACACACACACACACACACACACACACACACACACACACACACACACACACACACACACACACACACACACATTTCTTTCTCTATACATCACAGAACCCTCCTGCTCTCTCTCCCAGCAGGTCCAATTACAAATCATTGATTAGGCCAGCTGTGTGTGTGTGTGTGTGTGTGTGTGTGTGTGTGTGTGTGTGTGTGTGTGTGTGTGTGTGTGTGTGTGTGTGTGTGTGTGTGTGTGTGTGTGTGTGTGTGTGTGTGTGTGTGTGTGTGTGTGTGTGTGTGTGTGTGTGTGTGTGTGTGTGTGTGTGTGTGTGTGTGTGTGTGTGTGAGACCATGAGTAGTTTAATCAGGCGTGTTAGCCCACTAATGAAAGATGGGCCTCCTCTATCAGACCCTTAAGGACCTTCACTGTGTGTTAGTAACAGTGAGTAAATGTTCTTTATCGATGCGTTCACTGTCTCCCCAGTACACACACGCATGTGTACTGTCTGTCATTGATCTCAGTGTTTTTCACCCATGTCCTTATTGTCCCCACTTTTTAAAAATCTTCTCGGTTTTTTGTGTCCTCCTCCTACAAAAACAACCTCTAACAAAACAAAAAAAATCTAAATTGTCTGTTAGCAAAATACTGACCGGATAGTTTTTTATCATAAGTAATGTAATCATAACAGATACATTACGTTACGTTACGACAGCGTTGGACTGGGAATTACACTCAATCTTTAGTGGCACCAGATAACAAACGGTTCCAATGTTACGCAGTGTTGCTTTTAAACTGTCCTTACTTTCCAAAGATGTCTTCACTTTCCTAAAAATGTGCTCACTTTTTGACAATGTCCTCTATCTCTAAAAAATGTCCGCACTTTCCAAAAGTATCCTCCAGTTGTGCCTCCTGTATTTAAGATTAATTTCCCAGTGGGCAGATTCAGTCCAGGAGAATAAATCACATTTACTTCAGATTGCTACACTTTCACTTAAACAGTTTAAACGTTAGATAACTTAGAAGAGAAGAGATAACGTTAGAAACTGTAGACGTATTAGTTTGAGCTCTTCTGGACTCAATCTGCACTGAGCTGCTCCACCGGATCATAACCGCACCGCGGGACTCTTCCATCATGGCCGTCAGGAAACTAATCTTCTCCGGTGTTGCTGCAGTGTGTATCTATGAACGTGTAAACACACACACACTGACTCAATAACAGGCGGTTTTCTAACTTCACCGCTGTCTGTTTGCCTATCTATCAATTCATAGATGTGTTTCTTTGGATCAAACAACATTATTGATTCTGTGATGTGATGTGATGTGATGTGATGTGATGTGATGTGTGTGTGTGTGTGTGCGTGTGCGTGTGTGCGTGCGTGCGCGCACGCTCTGTTTCACTCCAGCAGGCTGATCACGTGCTGCAGTGTACAAACACAGAGGAATCAATCTGCCTGCAGGTAAAGAATCCTCAGGGTGGGTGTGTGTGTGTGTGTGTGTGTGTGTGTGTGTGTGTGTGTGTGTGTGTGTGTGTGTGTGTGTGTGTGTGTGTGTGTGTGTGTGTGTGTGTGTGTGTGTGTGTGTGTGTGTGTGTGTGTGTGTGTGTGTGTGTGTGTGTGTGTGTGTGTGTGTGTGTGTGTGTGTGTGTGTGTGTGTGTGTGTGTGTGTGTGTGTGTGTGTGTTTCCATGACAACTGAGCAGAACTCCCTCTGCAAAACATGCGAAGCGGGGTACAGATTCAAATGGTCTGCACCTTGCCTACTAATTCACGCACCTGCCCGGCAGCCAATCCGAAACATGCATTAATTGTGTTAACACATCACATTCCCATGTTGCATCATCATGTCACACTCCGTGTCATGTCCTAACTGCCGTCTCTGATTGGGTTTCAGACCTCCTCCCTGCTGCCCTGAACTCTGTGTCCCTCCCGGTTCTCCCAGCTGTCTGCGGCTTTGACAGCCCGTCCATTCGGCCATGTTTTTCTCACCTTCTGGCCTCTACCTGTTTCCGCCCGGCTGATGCTGCTCCTGTAACCCCCGGCAACCCGCGATTAATTGTAGATGCACGAGGCAGGAGGTGAGGAGATGTCACAGTCGTCAGGTCGGATTATGAATACTGACTGGGAGGAGAGAGAGAGGAAGATGAGAGGATGAGGAGCTAAATTATAACTTACTACACTCACTCTTCTATTGATGTTTCTATGTAGCCTATGAATATAAAACAAAGAGGAGCTGGGCAATATATCGATATTATATCAATATCGTGATATGAGACTAGATATTGTCTTAGATTTTGGACATCGTAATATCGTAATATGACATAAGTGTCTTTTCCTGGTTTTAAAGGCTCCATTACAGTAAAGTGATGTCATTTTCTGATCTTACCAGACAGTTGTAGCTCTTCTATTATTAACCTTTACCCACTTAGTCATCATATCCACATTACTGATGATTATTTATCAAAATCTCATTGTGTAAATATTTTGTAAAAGCACCAATAGTCTTCATACACTACAATATCGTTGCGGTGTCGATATCAAGGTCCAAAAGTATAGTGATAGCCTTAGCAGGGAGTGGTTTTCAAGGTGAAGTTACTTGATAAAAATGAAACAAATACTTTAATCATCCAATTATGGGATACACCATATCTTTTTCATTGAAGTTAGAGGAATATTTCAGCAAAGACCACATCTTGAAATATATTTTTTAATCCACATAAAAAGATCATCTGGACTCTAGCTCCTTTAACTTACTCACTTTAATTCACCAAGTCAGGTGTGAAATTAATTTTGGAAAGTGAGCACAATGTTAGAGAATGGGGATGATTTTAGAAGATGAGGACATTTTGTCCAGACCTAACTGTGTCTGATGATTTGATGACATGATTTTAGGTTTTAGAACGAGGTCTAGATTAAAGTTAGGTTGAGACTTGGCCGAAGCGAATGCTTTTATTCAGTGCGGCTCCTCATGGTGTGCTTAGTGCTCGCACATCAGTGGTCCGATGGGGGGAGCTGTGGTTCTTTGCTGTTTCATGAAGCTAGACTCCCCCACCTTCTGTGTGTGGACATGTTAACTTACTGTTACACTTTTCAACACGTTGGCTACTATAGTCCCCTCTGTTAGCATTACACATTTAAATATCTATGTCTTTGGGCATTTTTTGGCTGGTTTGACATCTGAGATTAGAGAGTAATCTATAATAAAAAATAAGAAAGTAAAAACATGCACACATATTCTGCGTCTCACTATCTTTGTGGGGACCCGTCATTGACATAATACATTCCCTAGCCCCTTACCCTACCCTTAACCATCACAACTAAATGCCTGACCTTAACCCTTACCTTAACCCTTATCCTAACCTTAACCATCACAACTAAATGCTTAACCTTAACCCTTACCTTAACCTTAACCCTTATCCTAACCTTAACCTTTACCCTCACCTGAACCCTTACCCTAACCTTAACCCTTACCCTCACCTGAACCCTTACCCTAACCTTAACGCTTACCTTCACCTGAACCCTTACCCTAACCATCACAACTAAATGCCTAACCTTAACCCTTACCCTCACCGTATACACCTAAAAGCTCTTTAAAGTTTTGGGGTCCAGCATTTTGGTCCCACTAAGCCGTCCGGTCCCCACAAGTATACTGTTTTCCTGGTCACACAACAAAATAGCACTACACACACACACACACTTCACTCCAACCATGCGGCCTTGTTAGCCTCTCTGCTAATTAATAACAATAAATTCAACAGCTAAGTGTCTCATTAGACCTATGAACGTGTGTGTGTGTGTGTGTGTTCGTATGTGTGTAATGAAGGGATGACACAGCACTGGGGCTATTATGGATTTCCCAATTACATTTCTCTCTCGGTCTCCCACACTTGTTCATATGTGTGTGTGTGTGTGTGTGTGGGGGCAGCAACGTGTGTTCGATTCTCAGTGTTCTGCATTCCTGCTGAAGGTTAGTTAAAGCCAGCAGGGGAGCTGGAAGCAGCGCTGGTGATGAGACGCCTGAAGGTGTAGGGGTGTGTGTGTGTGTGTGTGTGTGTGTGTGTGTGTGTGTGTGTGTGTGTCTGTGTGTGTCTGTGTGTGTGTGTCTGTGTGTGTGTGTGTGTGTGTACAAAAGTGAAGTTATTGACTGCAGCAGTTATTCTGTGTGATGAAAACAAAAGATTCAGTGTTTCTGAGATCAGTGAAACACATCCTCCTTTAGACTCCGATAACCCACTCACAGTTATGTTGTCTTGCTTGGCCAGACCTTCCTCCACAGCGCTGCAGAGGAAGGTCTGGCTAGTCCACACAGCATTCTGGGATGAGAGAAAAACGGGCTCTGGTTTATTGGCATTTCTTTAAACCAATCACAATCATCTTTGGCCTAAATAGTCTCAGGAAGGAACTGTTTTTGGTAGAAAATGTGTACGTTCAAAAGTAGTGCGTGGAAGCACAGAAGGGAGGGGAACAGGAAGTAACGTCACCCAACATCGCTTAGAGCACCTTTAAGGGGCCAAAACGAGAACAACCACTTGATCACAAAAGTAGTTTTACTAGACATTTGGGAGATTATTTCTTATTTCTCTTCTTCTCGTTACACTGCCACCTACAGTGTTGGCGTGCTCTTGACAGCATTGACTGCATATATACACAGATACATGTAAATTAACACTTTTCTGAAAACTTACAGGTGTGCACGAAGTTATTTTCAAAACCGGCAAGGTTGAAATGTCGCCTGCGTGCTAACGTAGTCCAATGTCCTGAGAAGAGATCCAATCAGCCAGGTGAACTGGAAACACCTGTGTGGGTGTTCAGAGCCTTTACAGTGACTTCCTGAGGAGGACAGTCATAGTCCTAGTAGTGTTTAAACTGACATAATGTTACACAAAGATGAAGAGGACAAGCACAGGTGGAACTGATAACTGTGTCGGTGGGGGGTGCAGGCCCAGAGTTTAACAGTCAAAATGTCCAACGGTGCATTAAAATAATGATTAATCTTTAGTGAGAGAAAACAAACACACGCAGGATGTAATTCTATGGCCAACGGATGAAGATTCATGGTGGATCCACCAGAAGAGCCTTCTACCTTTTAGACTTTTCTGCTGTTTTTGACAATCAACCCCTGTCATGAGTGTTTAATCTTGGCTCACAGTTGGAGCCCAGTGGGGGGGTAGAGGCTGAGTGGACGGGTCATATCAGACCGTGGAGGGCAACATTGAATGAGAGGCTTGCAGGACACTGTAGAGACAGGTGAGTACAACAACACCGATGGGTTGCAAGTCAACAGAAGAGTTGTTTTTCTCCACTTCTCGCTGTGCAGGCTCTTGTTCTTTGTGTTTATGTGTTTATGTGTTTTTGGGCTGTTATGGTATTTGCTGATATGTATTGTCTGCTTTGTGATTCTCTATTGGGATGTTTTTGCAGAACGTGTCAGATAACATAATTGATCTGGCCTATTAATGCATGTTGACCTGTTTACTATGCATCTATATTATGCATATTTCTCAAGGAAGTCAAACATTGCAGTCCCTCGTCTGCTCGTTAAGTGTGACGACCCCCGCTGTGTCTCTGTGCTGACTGCAGGTAACTCATTAGTGTAACCTGGAACACCTGAGTGGGATTTAATCCTCGCTGCAGTGCAGCTCTGGGGCACGTTCAATCTCCTGGTTTTGCTGGTTGAAGGACAATGTTTCCTCGGAGCGGTGTGCAAAGTGCTTTGAGATATGTCTTCTCTCATTTTTGGCTGTTTCCCTGGTGACACCCAATCAGCAGAGACGTGTCTGTTAAAGTGCTCATATTCAGCTCATTTTCAGGTTCATAATTGTATTTAGAGGTTATATCATAATAGCTGTACATGGTTTAATTTTCAAGAAGCACCATACATTGTGTTGTACTGCACATTGCAGGAGCTCCTCTTTTCATCCTGTGTGTTGAGCTCTCTGTTTTTGCTCCAGAGTGAGGCCACTTCCGTTCTATCTTTTTTGGAAGTCACACGTGCTCAGTAAGGACTACTAGCCAGTCATAAGCGCAACATGAGGCTGTGCCTAGACAGTACCTAGGTAAGGACTACTAGCCAGTCAGAAGCAGAGTATGAGGGCCCTGACAGTACCTAGGTAAGGACTACTAGCCAGTCAGAAGCAGAGTATGGGGGTCCTGACAGTACCTAGGTAAGGACTACTAGCCAGTCAGAAGCAGAGTATGAGGGCCCTGACAGTACCTAGGGAAGGACTACTAGCCAGTCAGAAGCAGAGTATGAGGGCGTGCCCTGACAGTACCTAGGTAAGGACTACTAGCCAGTCAGAAGCAGAGTATGAGGGCCCTGACAGTACCTAGGTAAGGACTACTAGCCAGTCAGAAGCAGAGTATGAGGGCCCTGACAGTACCTAGGTAAGGACTACTAGCCAGTCAGAAGCAGAGTATGAGGGCCCTGACAGTACCTAGGTAAGGACTACTAGCCAGTCAGAAGCAGAGTATGAGGGCCCTGACAGTACCTAGGTAAGGACTACTAGCCAGTCAGGAGCAGAGTATGAGGGCCCTGACAGTACCTAGGTAAGGACTACTAGCCAGTCAGAAGCAGAGTATGAAGGCGTGCCCTGACAGTAGCTAGGTAAGGACTACTAGCCAGTCAGAAGCAGAGTATGAGGGCCCTGACAGTACCTAGGTAAGGACTACTAGCCAGTCAGAAGCAGAGTATGAGGGCATACCATGCTAGCAACTAGGCGAGCATTGTCTTGTCTCAGAAGGAAAGGCTGGACTACAGCAGAGCTGTTTGGTCTAATTTGGATTGATTTGGTTAAAGTGTAATTTTGTATTTTATCATAATGTCTCATGTTTGGCTAAAGAGCCAGGTCATAACAAATTGGGGCATTTTGTCATGGAAAGAATGCTGCACAACAGCTGATGACAGAGGAAGGAGATTTTTGATGATTTTTATTGACTTAAATGTAAAAGTATTTTCTTTGTGACTTCATCAGCAGTTTCAGTAAAGACTTGATTTGTTCTGTTAACTTAAGTGTGCTGTGGACTGGCAGCATGCTATTTGGTGTGTGTGTGTGTGTGTTTGGCTGAATATCTGTGTATGTGAGTTATTGAGCGTGGCTGCGGTGCAGCTGTGTGTCTCCGGCTGCTACTGATCAACTCTCCTTCTGTTGGTTTGGTTACGTTGCTTTAGTTTATTTGTACGCTTTGTCTGCACTTCATACACCACTGACTGTACTGACAACAACAACCCACCTTTACTTTGTTTCCATTTGGATTGATTTGGTCAATGAAGTGTATTTTTTTTTTTTAAACTTTATCATGGTGTGTCTGATTTGTCATAAGAAATTAGTGGCTTATCCAATACCTTATTTATTTGGAGTGTATATTCACGGAAAGAATGCTGCCCTCCAGCTGATGAGAGAGGAAGGAGATCTTTGCTTTTACATGATTTGTATTGACTTAAATAACTTGACGTCCTCAGCATAGTTTCAATGAAGACTTGATGTTATTTCCTTTTTTTAAAGTGTGCTGTGGACTGGCAGCAGTGTGTGGGTGTGTGTGGGGGGGGTGATTGCTGTAGAAAACTACAGGAAGCGTTGTATTATGAAGCCCTTGAGGTCATGTTTGCGATTACTTGGCAGTTTGAGACTGCAGCGCCGGGGGCCCGTTTCAGGACCGAGCGTTAACAAACGGAGTCTAACTCTGATCTGAGTTGATTAACCCTGAGATGGGAAACTGAGATTGCGGTTCCAGAACAGCTGAGTTTGAGTTCAATCAACTCGGAGTAGGTACACTCAGGCAGCATGGATGGAGCCACGATACTACGATTCACCATGGCAACAACCACAAACAAACTAGTCGGCGGAAATACTCATGCGCACAAATAGCGGAGTTTGAATATGTAATTTTGTTTAACAATAAAAAAGCAACACAGCGGCTGCTGCCAAAGAGAGAATTAGCGTTGGAGAAAATTGCTGCTTGAGAGCATGCGTAAGTTCCAATATAGTGTATTAATATTGTCGTGTGTGTGTGAGTGATTCTTTCCAGATGTGTGCTGCTGATCACAGGCCAGCAGCTGAGGCTGATCAGCTGATCAGTGCTTGGCAGCTTAAGAGAGGGCAGCATGGCTGTGTGCAGGAGAGGATTCTGTGGAAGCCAGCAGGTGCTGAGACCTGCTCTGAGTCAAACTTGTGATACCTGTGCCTATTTTCATCTTCCTTTTGAAGATAGTTTTAAGTTGCCTCGTGTTGTGCGGGCACAATAAAATGTCCTTATTCACCGTTTGTTCTCTGTCCTGAGTTTATTTTAAACTGTTTGCGTCCTCCTCCCCTAGACTACTTTTGGGTCTGAACAATATTATATTAATCATACGTATACTATTACTGGTGAAATGATATTGAACCTATAATCGATTTCATTTAGGTGCAATCCTGCAGGGGGAAAAAGTCCTGGGCTTACTAGTCCCCTTCTGAGGCTGATCAGCTGATCAGTGCTAGGCTTACTAGTCCCCTTCTGAGGCTGATCAGCTGATCAGTGCTAGGCTTACTAGTCCCCTTCTGAGGCTGATCAGCTGATCAGTGCTAGGCTTACTAGTCCCCTTCTGAGGCTGCAGCACCATTAACATAATTATAGTTCAAAATCTTTTATTTCAAAGTGTTTACATCATTCACCTGCAATACTGTGGAACTCTCTTTATATGGCTCTTATTGGTTCTGTGCCCAGGGAATACTGCAAAACGTGTAAAATAAACATTTCAGAGCGAGTCACATTATTCTGACGGCTCGTTGCTATACAGTGGATTTATTAATATGCTCCGCATCAACTACGTTATGAAGAAAACATAAAAACAACATAATGCGACACAGAATCTGCTGGGAGGTAGAGCATGTCCACGATGGATGACGTTGGTGACATGACGGATAAGGTTATGTAGGCTACGTGACTGATAGACGGGGGAGATACCGCTCTAACAGGAAGTTATCTGGAAATGAAAATACATGTATAGTCATAAACCCGACGTATGTTTAACTCCCTGCAAAGTAATTCAGCTTCTTCATCAGCGGGATCGTAGTCTGCCTTACACTGTTAATAACCAACGCTGTGCTAAAATGCGCCTGATACAGACTGAATGAGGAAATGAGGGAGGAGACTGAGAGAAGAGAACCTGCCCTCGACCAGGTTAGGTTCACACTCCGTTACCATAGTAACTGACTCCGATGTTAAGTTACCTCTCTAAAGCTGAACACCCAGAGCTCCCCTCAACTCAGTTTTCACTAGACCTGCTTTCTGAAACAGGCCGCAGGTTCCTCTCAGCCTCGGTTGTGGCGACTGACTTTCCTGTGTACACAAGTCCTGATTGACAGCTGTGCTTCTGCCCTGGCTGGTTCCACATCTGTCAGGATGACGGTGAAGGAAACGGAGCCAGTGTTTCTATGGCAGTCAAAGCCGAACTTCTTTTGGTGGAATCAAATTGACGTTTTGACATCCTGTCAAAGCGTTCTCCGAGGCCTACATTATTCATAGACTGAGGAACTCCTACAGTCTCTCCTGATGCTCCACCTCTGTCCTTTTGAATCTTAGATTTTAAGGTTTCATTCAGTCCAGAGAGATGATGCACATTTGGCTGGTCAAGCTAAAAACTCCTTTAAATGTCAGGTGAGTTGGATTACACTGAAAATGCTTCAGCAGTGTGAGTTTGAGAGGTTAATAAAGAGAAATACCAGGCTGGTCAGTGAATTTGAAGTAATTTGTACAACTGAATATATGTCTTTAGACGGGGTAATTTGAAGCTGAACCAATTAGTTGATCGTTAAGTTGATCAACTATTTTAATCAATCCGTCATTTTTAGCAAATGCAAAAAGCAAAAATCCCAAACTGTCTTTTGTGAGATGTAATTTTGAAGTTCATTTTATGAATGTTTTCTAAACACTATATTATATATAAGCAGATTAATTGATAATCAAAATATCATTTACATTATCAAGCTAGCTGTAGGGCTACCTGCAGAGAGCCAACAGCTAGCCCAAGCTAGCTGTAGGGCTACCTGCAGAGAGCCAACAGCTAGCCCAAGCTAGCTGTAGGGCTACCTGCAGAGGGCCAACAGCTAGCCCAAGCTAGCTGTAGGGCTACCTGCAGAGGGCCAACAGCTAGCCCAAGCTAGCTGTAGGGCTAACTGCAGAGAGCCAACAGCTAGCCCAAGCTAGCTGTAGGGCTAGCCCAAGCTGCTACCTGCAGAGGGCCAACAGCTAGCCCAAGCTAGCTGTAGGGCTAACTGCAGAGAGCCAACAGCTAGCCCAAGCTAGCTGTAGGGCTACCTGCAGAGAGCCAACAGCTAGCCCAAGCTAGCTGTAGGGCTACCTGCAGAGGGCCAACAGCTAGCCCAAGCTAGCTGTAGGGCTAACTGCAGAGAGCCAACAGCTAGCCCAAGCTAGCTGTAGGGCTACCTGCAGAGGGCCAACAGCTAGCCCAAGCTAGCTGTAGGGCTACCTGCAGAGGGCCAACAGCTAGCCCAAGCTAGCTGTAGGGCTAACTGCAGAGAGCCAACAGCTAGCCCAAGCTAGCTGTAGGGCTACCTGCAGAGGCCCAACAGGGATGAGGAGGAGGGAGGTGCGAGCTAGCCTTGTTATATTTGAAAATACTTCAACGTCAACAAGAAGTAACCCAAGTCACCCAACATCGCTCATAGCACCTTTAATACTGTATGTAACTTTGTGTCTTTGTATCACCAAAGTTTTGTGTGTGTGTGTGTGTGGCAGTAAACGGTGCATTAGTCAGTGTTGTCTAATAACCAGACTGAGACAGCAGCTCAAACCAGCTGCTGTTCCATATTTAATACTCAGCAAAACATCAATATTTTGTGATTATAAGTGTTTTATGCTTTAATATTTGAGGAATTGACATGTAAAAGCATATAATGCAGTATTTCTATTTTTGTTACTTTATACTTTTACTCTAATACATTTAAGAAATTACTGCTCTTTTTACTTCACTATAGTTGTGTAGATGAAGATCTTAAAAACAAAATCTTAGGACATGAAGTAACTCGACTACTAAGGTACACGCACCTCAAATGTACACCTCTGACCTCAGTTTAACATATATACATTTTACAAAGACAACAAACTCTCTCTCGCATTAGAATGATCATGTAAATTGTGGCAATGCCATCGCCCTGTAAATTTATTCACCCCTTATAATATGCACGATGATACTGGCTTAAACAAATGTTCTTGCATCAAACTTCACACGGATTATTAAACATATTGAGCCATGTACTGTTTTCATTCCAATTAAGGATTTCTCCTGGGGATGTCCTGTGTTCCTCCTCCTGTGGGTGAATGTGAGCTTATTGGTAGTTTTCTGTCACACTGATGGACTAACAATATTCATATTTATGAAAATATGATGTCTTTGTGCTGAAACTCTGAAGGTACTTTCAGCACCATGGACAGGGTCTCTGTCCTCACACAGAAAGCTGCTCTGAGTGAAGACAGATCCCAGAGTCAGCACCATGGACAGCGTTCCTGGCACGAGGCTGAAGAGCTTCACATCACCAATCAACAAACAAGTCACAAACAAGTCAAGTGAGTGTGTAAATAAACACATTTAATTAATTAATTAAGAAAGACTCCAGCACTAGTGCATAATTCCATATTCATATTCCCACATTTGTATATAATTAACTGTTTCAAGGAAATGTATAAAGATGTTTTACTTTACAGTTTAGTTATCCACTGCAGCCTGACTTCATATAGTCTGGATCAGGAAAGTTATCACTGCATATCAGAAAAACAAGCTGTATTGATGTTCTTTATGCAGTTAATGATATGAATTAGTGTAAATTATGGGGCGACTTCATGGAGACTGTTTGTTTTGGACACATTTTTTTTTTCCTCACCTGCTGCTCTGTGTGTTTTGTTACAGGAAAAAAAAACTACAAGCTTCAATATAGCAATCTACGCGCTGACGGTGGCCAGTTTTGAAGACAATTTGGTTGGATTGCTATGGAAAAAATACACCTATTGATACAGCAAATGACACTTAACCTTATACATACACACCTTTTTACTAAGTTCACTCAATTTACTGTATGAACTGTTAACTTAATTTAATATTGTATTATAATAGTTATTGTACTTTCCTTTGCAGGACGCAAATGTTCCTAACTGAGACCGTTGCTGCATCCGGAGCTTGGTGCCGCCCAAGAAAATTGAGATTGGTTAAAGAAATACAAACAACCCAGAGGCTTTTGTTTTTTTTTGTTTTTTTTTCCTCCTATCCAAGAATGGATCTGTGGTGTAGCCAGACCTTACTCTACAGCACATAACTTAATAGAAGCATCACTTTTACGACTGCTGAAGAACCTGAGGTTTGATTTCTTTTTATTTATTTTTTTTACACGTCAGATAAAACTGGCAAGGGGACTGTGAGTTGGGATTGTTTTTTGTTAAAAAAAAACATCTCCATAACTATATAGCAACTGATATACCTGAGCAAACTAACTCTATACCCAGATGAAGACTGAAATCTCAAAAGCGAGTAAGTGGAGCTTGATTTGGGGTTATTCTGTTAACATCAGCATGTTTGTTCTGACTTTATGATGAGGTGTGAAGGAACGTTACAGCCTGTAGGTGTCCCTGTTCAGATGGAAACTCATCCTGTCCAACTATGGAGTCATGTACTGCTGTTGTGTCTGTTTTAGAACTTGGAAACGTGTGTGTGTGTGTGTGTGTGTGTGTGTGTGTGTGTGTGTGTGTGTGTGTGTGTGTGTGTGTGTGTGTGTGTGTGCTCGCTCCCCCTCCTCTGGGATTTTGGTTTTCTCTACGCGTCCCTCAGCACGAAGCCTCAGAGAAAAGAAGGGGACGCTTCATCAATAATTTAACATGCAATGCTGAAATCTGTCCCCTACGGAGTTTTGTGCGGTTTCCCGTCTGTCCAGACAGCACACTGGCAGAAGACTGATAAAGGCGATAGAAGAGGAGGACAAGCAGAGTCGGGGGAATATTTGAACTTTCTGTATTCTGTATCTGTATGTGTAAGACTGGATGTTTGAGAGGGAAGTTTTGAAAGTGTTGGAAGAGGAATAAGATGGGAGAACAGAGCGAGAGGTCAGGCAAACAATGTTGAAATCCACTGGCTCAGGGAAAGCGAGCTGGAAGGAGGTCAGACGAGGAGGAGGTCAGACGAAGAGGTCAGATGACAAAGAGGTCAGACGAGGAGGAGGTCAAAGGAGGTCAGACGAGGTGTTTCAGCGGAGCTGCTTGTTCTTCCAGCGCTCCAGGTGAGAGAACCCCCAGGTGCAGTAGACCAGATGATCTGTGCTGCTGTTCATAGTTGTTCCATCAGTTCTTACATGAACCAGGTTGAGTGTCAGGCCCTCTGAGTGAGGACAGCTGTGTCTTCACTACACCAGCTAGTTTTGACCCGTCAACCACAAATCACACTAACTTTTATTGCTTTTCTTTTTTTGAGGATTTGATCTGGCTCTATTTGCTAGTTTTGAGAATAAATACATTCACTTAAACTTGATGAAAATATTATTTCAATTTGTATGGCTTAAGCCATCGCTGCAAATAGTCACAAACACATGACCCACTTCCTCCTGTTGGTTTGAATAAAAACTACAATGTTGGTCTTTTCCTTTTCATGAGATTTAACGATAAGAAAAAATATAAATATTTCCAGCCTTATCCTTGAAATGTACTATATGTTATGCATAAAGATGTGCACATATTCTGTGTATGTATATGCACGCTCATACCCACAAGCCTTTGGTTTTTTTGCACTGTATCTAAGCTGCCTTCAGCAACAGTATAATGATCCTGAAGGGGAGACAAGATGGAGGACACACACACACACACACACACACACACACACACACACACACACACACACACTCTCCTATGGGATTGGTGTGAACATGAATTAATCATTGATAGCCAAACTTGCTTTAGGCATGGCCTGCCGCCTTGAAATTAATGTTTTAATGGCGAGCAGAGCCGTCTTCATCTGGCTCTTTTTTGCTTTCTGATATTCAATAAATATATTTAGCTTTCTCTGCCTCTCCTTCACACAGGTACTCACACGTGCGATGTCGAGCTGAGACGAGCTGAAGCATCATGTTGACTTTTCTCAGCATGTGGTGTCGCTGTGACACCGCCTGATTCTCCTAAACTCCTGAAGCAGGCCCGATGGCCAGTGAAAGTGTCTCGTGTGTGAGATGCGTTGAGTATTCTTGTTTTGTCTCGTCCATTCTGTGCTGTTGAGGAGTCAGCGGTGCTCTTCTGCTCGGCCAATGGGAGACGTTCACTGACATCTGAACAAGCTGGCACAGCCTCCTGGCCACGTTCTACTGTTTCTCTCTAAGTGCAGCCTCTAGTAGTCACTTGCTGTATTTAAGTCCTTTTTCTTTTATTCAAGTTTTGTAATGCAACAGCCCAAAGTTCACAAAGGAGAGCTTAATATGCTGGTTTATCTGCATCTGCAGTTTTTCTTTTGTCTGCTATACCTCAGTTTTTTTGTTTTCAGAGTCATCTATCTATCTATCTATCTATCTATCTATCTATCTATCTATCTATCTATCTATCTCTTATGTCACACATAAGCATACAAATGCTTAAAAGACAGGTAAAACACTGTGTGTGTGTGTGTGTGTGTGTGTGTGTGTGTGTGTGTGTGTGTGTGTGTGTGTGTGTGTGTGTGTGTGTGTGTGTGTGTGTGTGTGTGTGTGTGTGTGTGTGTGTGTGTGTGGCATAAATAAGGTGTAGATGGGAGCAAAATACTGAAGTGGAATGGGTTTTGTTCTTTTAGCAGTGCCAAAAGAAAACTGCATGCAAAGATTCAGGGTTGGATGGAGGACGGATGGATACTAATAGTTTCTTTTCATTTAATAGCTGTTATTTTTCTATTTCATTTCAGTTAATGCTTTGTTAAATGTTCTTGTAAATGAACTTGAAACAAAAACAATAAGTTGCTTGTAAGTTAATATTGAAAGAAATATGCTGCACTGCAACAAACTCAGCGTGTGTGTGTGTGAGAGAGAGAGAGAGAGAGAGAGAGAGAGATAAAGGGATAAGTTGTAAAAAAAAAAAAAAAAGGTGGAATTCTACTTTAAGAATAGCAGCAGAATTACTGCCGTGTTTTGGCTGAGAGATGATTTGCTGTGAGTGCAGCGTTGGTGCACAGGTGAGGTCAGAGTTTTCTTTTCCGTGGTGTCATTATCTCAATGTGATGCACCCAAGTGCAAGATTGTGTGTGTGTGTGTGTGTGTGTGTGTGTGTGTGTGTGTGTGTGTGTGTGTGTGTGTATGTCTGTGTGATTCAGTTGTGTGTGTGCATCGGGGGTCTTGCTTGGATCTTGTGGTGTTTCAGCCCTGCAGCAATGCTCACCTGTCAGTCAGCGCAGCTCCAGCCAACTCACACTGTTCACTCTGATCCTCCTCCATGTCGACTCAGACTCAACTCACTTTTGTTCTTTTTTCTTAACCAACATCTTCCTCACAAAGTACTTTCACAAAAAGCACACTACATCGATGCACATTGTGTTTTAACTCATCACCATTTCATGTATTCTTTGACAAACTTTGATCAAAGTATGTCGTCTTCCTGAAAAAAGAAGCGACCGGCGGACTTAAAGATGCACGTTAAGTTAGGTTTCTCTCAGCTCTACAGGACATATTAGAGTGTTTCCGGATCATTGTTGGTACCAGTGTCAGGGATCGCCCCCTTCCCAGCATTGGACGCTTGATGGGCTCGCCACTAGAAGTTATCAAATTCTCTTCAATGACCACTGACAAGCAACAAAAATGGGCTTCACAAAATTAAAATTCAATTTGCAGCAATTTCTGAGCATCTAACAAGTTTTTAGCTTTTTCCCCGCCAGTCATCATGATTCAGTGTAAAGAAAGAAACTGCCGGGTCATTAACACACTGATCAGCATTCATGAGGTGCTTTGCATTGACTATTTATGGTTAAAAATGGGATAAGAGGCTGTTTCACGTACGTACAGTTTCAGTAAGGATCCTACGCAGCATGAGGGCGGGAGACGTGGGTGTGCGCTCTACCAACTGACCCACCCGGGCGCCCCCAACCTTTGCCTTCTAACAGGTGATTTAGAGTCCCTTCGTTTGGACACAACAGGCTCAAGAACTCTTTTATACGTCAGTCTATCCTGTTGCTAAACCAAGATCAGTGTGCTGCCAGTTAAGATCTGGATCCGAGGATATCATGAAACATGTTTCTATGCTGTTGATGTGTTTTAATCTTTTGTATGATATGTGTAATTGTTATCTTACTTTGTGTGTATGTTTCTTATTTTTGAGAGGAGATGAATAATCATTCTCTAAAATAAAGTTTCATCCTATCTGTCATATTTAGTTATATTTCCCAATAGGTGTTTCTCAATTTCTGTGGAAAGACACTAACACTTTGAAAGAGGAAGAAAAACTGGAATCTAATCTAAGTATTCTTTCCACAAAAGCAGCGTTAATCTTTCCATCTGTTGCAAATTCCTTTCAAACAACCCCCAATAGGAGCATGCTCAGGCTCGCTAACAGCGTCTCTTCTGACTCCATGCATGTTTTAAACTATGAATACCAACTTTTACTTTCTAACAGGTGATGTAGAGTCCCTTCATTTGGACACAACAGGCTCAAGAACTCTTTTATACGTCAGTCTATCCTGTTGCTAAACCAAGATCAGTGTGCTGCCAGTTAAGATCTGGATCAGAGGAGATCATGAAACACGTTTCTTTGCTGTTGATGTGTTTTAATCTTTTGTACCATATGTGTAATTGTTGTCTTACTGTGTGTGTACTTTTCTTTTTTTTAAGAGGAGCCGATCAACCAATAATAATCGGCAGTTGATCAAACAAGAGCATCTCTAATTACAAACCATTATAATTTTAGAAATTGCATCATAAGTTGTAGTTCTAGTGGTTTTATTCAATTCAATTTTATTCATAGTATCAATTCATAACAAGAGTTATCTCGAGACACTTTACAGATAGAGCAGGTCTAGACCACAATCTATAATTTACAAGCACCCAACAGTTCTAGTAGTTCCCTCCAGAGCAAGCAACAGTGGCGAGGAAAAACTTCCTTTTAGGCAGAAACCTCGGACAGACCCAGACCCAGGCTCTTGGTAGGCGGTGTCTGACGACCGGTTGGGGTTAGAATGAAGAGTGGCAATAACAGTCACAAACAATAATAGTTTGTAGTAGTTCTTTGTAGTGGTTCATGGCGTAGCAGGGCACTGTGCGGCGTTACAAGGCACAGCAGGACGTAGCAGGACGTAGCAGGGCACAGCAGAGCGTAGCAGGATGAACATGGCATCGCAGGATGTGTAGTGGCACCATGGCTACAGCTGCTACCCTGATTTTGGAGCCTCCCTGATCCAAGGAAACATGCTGGGGAAAAGAACATAAGGACTCCGGGGAATGACTCCCCAGAGCTAGGTTAGTAACTAGGTTTGTAACTAGGTTAGTAACTAGGTTAGTAACAAGCATTTCTGGGACATGGATGCACACAAATGGAAAGATAGAAAGATAGAGGAGAAAGGAACTCGGTGTGTCAGAGGAAGTCGCCCATCTGTCTAAACTATTACAGCATAACTAGGAGAGACAGGGTAAAGAGAGGATCCTGGTCGGGCTAGAACTCTCCCCAACCGGATTGGGCTTTATGCCCTGCCTCTCTCTAGTTTTATTATATTGATTATATGATAGATAGATCTGACAACAACAGTGGTGTGAAAAAGTGTTTGCCCCCTTCCTCATTTCCTGTTCCTTTGCATGTTTGTCACACTTAAGTGTTTCGGAACATCAAACCAATTTAAACAATAGTCAAGGACAACACAAGTAAACACAAAATGCAATTTGTAAATGAAGGTGTTTATTATTAAAGGTGAAAAAAAATCCAAACCATCATGGCCCTGTGTGAAAAAGTGATTGCCCCCCTTGTTAAAACATACTATAACTGTGGTTGTCCACACCTGAGTTCAATTTCTCTAGCCACACCCAGGCCTGATTATTGCCACACCTGTTCACAATCAAGGCATCACTTAAATAGGAGCTGCTTGACACAGTAAGGTCCACCAGAAGATCCTTAAAAGCTACACATCATGCCGAGACCCAAAGAAATTCAGGAACAATTGAGAAAGAAAGTAATTGAGATCTATCAGTCTGGAAAGGGTTATAAAGCCATTTCCAAAGCTTTGGGAATCCAGCGAACCACAGTGAGAGCCATTATCCACAAATGGCGAAGACATGGAACAGTGGTGAACCTTCCCAGGAGTGGCCGGCCGCCCAAAATTACCCCAAGAGCGCAGCGACGACTCATCCAAGAGGTCACAAAAGACCCCACAACAACGTCCAAAGAACTGCAGGCCTCACTTGCCTCAGTTAAGGTCAGCGTTCATGCCTCCACCATCAGGAAAAGACTGGGCAAAAATGGCCTGCATGGCAGAGTTCCAAGGAGAAAACCACTGCTGAGCAAAAAGAACATCAAAGCTCGTCTCAATTGCTCCACAACACATCTTGATGATCCCCAAGACTTTTGGGACAACATTCTGTGGACCGATGAGACAAAAGTGGAACTCTTTGGAAGGTGTGTGTCCAAGTATATCTGGCGTAGAAGGAACACTGCATTTCATAAAAAGAACATTATACCAACAGTAAAATATGGTGGTGGTAGTGTGATGGTCTGGGGCTGTTTTGCTGCTTCAGGACCTGGAAGACTTGCCGTGATAAAAGGAACTATGAATTCTGCTGTCTACCAAGAGATCCTGAAGGAGAATGTCCGACCATCTGTTCGTGTACTCAAGCTGAAACGAACTTGGGTTTTGCAGCAGGACAATGATCCTAAACACACCAGCAAGTCCACCACCGAATGGCTGAAGAAAAACAAAATGAAGACTTTGGAGTGGCCTAGCCAAAGTCCTGACCTGAATCCTATTGAGATGTTGTGGTATGACCTTAAAAAGGCCGTTCATGCTCGAAAACCCTCTAATGTAACTGAATTAGGACAATTCTGCAAAGATGAGTGGGCCAAAATTCCTCCAGGACGCTGTAAAAGCCTCATTGCACATTATCGCAAACGCTTGGTTGCAGTTGTTGCTGCTAAGGGTGGCCCAACCAGTTATTAGGCTTAGGGGGCAATTACTTTTTCACACCGGGCCATGATGGTTTGGATTTTTTTTCACCTTTAATAATAAACACCTTCATTTACAAATTGCATTTTGTGTTTACTTGTGTTGTCCTTGACTATTGTTTAAATTGGTTTGATGTTCCGAAACACTTAAGTGTGACAAACATGCAAAGGAACAGGAAATGAGGAAGGGGGCAAACACTTTTTCACACCACTGTAACTATAAGCTTTATCAAAGAGGAAAGTCTTAAGCCTACTCTTAAATGTGGGGACAGTGTCTGCCTCCCGAACCCAGACTGGAACCTGGTTCCACAGGACAGGAGCCTGATAGCTGAACGCTCTGGCTCCCGTTCTACTTCTAGAGACTCTAGGAACCACCAGTAACCCTGCATTCTGGGAGCGCAGTGCTCTTGTAGGGTTGTAAGGTACTATGAGCTCTTTAAGATAAGATGGTGCCTGACCATGAAGAGCTTTGTAGGTGAGAAGAAGGATTTTAAATTCTATTCTGGATTTTACAGGAAGCCAATGCAGAGAAGCTAAAACAGGAGAGATGTGATCTCTTTTTCTGGTTATGTTATGAAAGCTACCTAAACTATTAAACTCCCTGGTCTGAGTAAAGGTCTTTCTGTTAAATGCATTAATGCATACCTGATCATGTTTAGTGTGACTGTTATATTTGGTGCAAGACGTGTTTCAGCAGCTACCAAGAAAACTGGAATCTACTCAACTATTTGTTGTGCAGACATGGTCTGATCATCTATAGCCTAGAGTTTATATTTCCCAGTGCAGTAGGTGTGTCTCAGGATCTGTGGAAAAATACTGCTAACCCATTTAACCACTGCACCTTGGATTTTATTAAGGGGGCCAGGACACCTTTTGATTTATAAAGGTCAAGTGCGTGGTCTTTTTACACAGACATGGATCATACAGTGTTTGCTTCTTTCAATTTACACGATCGATAGACAGGAAAATACTTAATGTCAAGTCAATGTGCGTATTGACAGTTTGGTTTTGAGAGTTTCTGTTTTTATTTCATGTTTCCCTCACATGCGTCCCTGCATAACAGCTGACAGCAGATGGACGTTTCACAGCGCTGCACCGGCTCCAAAAACTGAAGAAACGACAACAATCTCAAAGCAAAAGCTCTCTGTCAGACAGTATTTTTAGTTTCATTTTCCGCCCATCACCACCCTAAACTGTCCCAAACTACGTCTAAAACCCAGATTGAGACGTTTCTCACTAATGTGATGTATACATGTCCAAAGAATGCTTCTAAAACCCAAATAATTCCGGCATATCCCACATGTCATAATAGGAAATTGCATGATTCAGAAACCGGTCTTTTCAGGATATCCAAACAGAATATGCTGTTTATGACCTGTATCAAATTCTGAATATTGTCATATTATGAACAATAGTGGAATATTACTGTGCATGTACTCATTACTGCCTATCTGATATTTTTCCATTGACTGTTAGCTGATGGATGCGAGACGTGTCCCAGCAGCTACCAAGTAAAACTGGAATCTATCCAAGTATTCATTCCACAGGAGAAGCTCCTTTCTAACAACCCCCAATAAGAGCATGCTCAGGCCCGCTAACGGCATCTCTCCATGCATGGACGTCTTTTTCTTGAGAGGAGATGAATAATATAGTCATTGTTATGAGATAAAGTTTTATCATATTTATAGCTATATTTTCCAGTAGGCGTGTCTCACTTTCTGTGGAAAGACACTGCTCAAGTATTCTTTACAAAAAAGCAGCGATATCATGGGCGTTATGGCCATTTGAATGGATTGTGTTGCTGTTGTAAAAATAATACATTACATATGAATACAATCAAAAATTTATGTCTGCATACACACGTAGGATACATTGCATGTGTAACAAATGCAGAGCGGATGTTCCAACACTACGCTTCCACTGTAATCAATGAAACTGGCCACGGACAACACTAGGATTTAAAGACGGGGGGGCTTAGCCCTCAGGGTATTTGTAACTTGCGTTTGAAAAATCTTTGCACTCACATCTTTTGTTACTGCATCAGAGCTCCACTTATGTCAACAAGGAGGCAAGAAACCAAGATGTTAACAAGTAAAACGTGACAGACATAACCTCTTCTTCCATTTCTACTCTGTTCAACAACAGTTACTGTAATGTTAGCTTTCAGACACGTCAACGCTGTTGTTCTGACCTGTTTGATGCTGCCTTTGTTTAATAATATAATCTGTAATAATTAATATTTCTACCACCGCACTGACTTTTAACTTTTATTCCCGCAAAGTCCCAAATGATTTCCAGCAGGTAGATGGTGAAGGAATAACCTGACAATGGTTCTAATAGTAATCCTGTAGATTTACTGTTGATGCATTAAGAGTTGTGTGTTTGACTAAGGTTGGGATGAGAGGCATACAGCATCTTATCTTAAAGAATGTTTGAGACAACACAGAATGTTTCAGCTTGACCTTAAATATGATCAAAACAGGGTTAAATGAGAAAACCAGCTTTACTCCACGATCAGCTTGTTAGTGTTGTGTAGCTGTCAGCCACGGTGAACAACAGGAATGATTGGAGAGCAAATCATTGTCCACCCTGGAGCGATGATTCCGTTGCTGGGGTGATGATTTGTCCACAGACTGGAGGAGGGGCAATAGGATCAAATCCTTTCTGCCAATATTCTGTGTGTGTGTGTGTGTGTGTGTGTGTGTGTGTGTGTGTGTGTGTGTGTGTGTGTGTGTGTGCGTGCGTGCGTGTGTGCAGGCATGTCAGAGGGAGGGGTCGCAGGTGTTCTGACAGGATATAAGGAATCTCTCAGCATCAGATCATCACACTGGAAGCTCCAGTCAGAAGTCAAGAAGACTCTCACACAACTCCTCTGATCTACTCAACTTCACCAGGTGAGGACAAACAGAAGGTGATGATCAGATATACAGTAGACTATATATTTATACTTTTACTGAACTGTGTAAGGCTGTCAATGTCAGACTAGACTCTACAAAGAAATACTGTACTTGTAATCACCATAGACCGTCAGTCTGTCTGTCTGTCTCTTAACTTTGTCGTCCTGTGTGTGTGTGTGTGTGTGTGTCAAGAAGAGTTGACTCCCAGTGTTTGAAACTATCAACACTTGTACTACTTCAGGCTGTACATGAAGTACTGACGGCTGTGTTCACTTTCCTCAACAGGTTGGAGAAATGGCCTCAGATAACATGACCGTAGCTGCCCTGGGTCGACCTTTCACCCTGGGAATGCTCTATGATGCTCGCAGAGATAATCTGATCCCAGGTAAGTATTGACTACATTATTATTAATAATATTTCTAAATACATCTGACTGTCCCAGTTCTACTAAAATCATTTCATTAAGTTGTAACACTACTTTAACTTCACCTCTTTAATATTCATATGCACTTTTAAAATAATAAGCAAAAGCTTTGTAATTCTACAATGTACAATAGTTGTGACCGATTATTAGATAAATATATTAGGGAAGTAGGATAAATTGTTGGTATATTATCCTGCGATGAATATGAAAAATGTAATTGTAATTACTGTAGCTGTAGCCCTTTTTACACCATCCTGGACTAGGGTTGTCCTATTTTCTCATGCTGCACTGTAACTATTATTCTTGTATTTTATACCTCTCTTCAGGGTGCAACTACCCAGTATCAGAGGGGTATGCAGCAACTATGTTTGGCCCCATACACTTTCATCTAATGTTAACCCTCCCTGTTGTCTTCCTGTCTTTCCTGATCCACCGTCCACACCCCTGAATGAATGAACTCACTGTTAAATCTAGCAGCCTACATTTAATTCTTAAATCAGCCTAGTGATGCATCAGATAAGACTCTTGTGCAGTAAGGTTGTGCTGCTGTTAAAATTACACACACACATTTTGTATTATATACATTCATATTTATTTTTTTCTTGTCATTTATTGTGCAAGCTACCTTATACTTACCAGTTGTTATTTGACCTTAATCAAATTGAGATATGTCATGCATGGGATTGGTACCATAGGGTTTAACCAAAATGTAAATGGAGCTATCAGCAATATTGGTTTGTATTGAGTTAGCAATCGCTAGCTGGTCTGTTAACATGAATATTTACAAGCCTCCGAGCACAGACGTCACACTTTAAATCCTACCTGTTGCCTTTCACCATCCACTTATTTAACTGCTGTCTCATCCCTTCACATTCACTTCATCTCCTTTTCCCTCTCCAGATTTTTCCATAGATGACAAATCACTACACGTAATTGCTCGCTAAGCGCTACCCGCCCCCAACTCTCTGCGTGCCCCCGTCCCCTCGCTATTATTTTTTACCAATGCTTTGCCCATGGCCCCTATTCGCCGCATACCGTGCATACCCACTTTCTGCACCACTGCCTCTCTGAGAGTAACAAAAGAGGCGCTATACTTGACAACCTAATTGGAATTAAAAACTACCACTGCAATGAAAGAACCGAATAGGAACATTAGATGTGGACTATTAAATATTAGATCTCTATCTTCAAAAGCAGTACTAGTAAATTATCTGATATCAGATAATCAAATTGATCTTCTCTGTCTTACTAAAACATGGCTGGGATATTGACAACTCACTTCTAGATTCAACTGGCATGAAGCCACTCGTCATTTAGCTGACACTTTTATCAAGAGCAACTTACAATTGCTATATATGTCAGAGGTTGCACACCTCTCGAGCAACTAGGTTTTTTTTCTTGCTCTGGGACACATTGGTTAATGTATTGCAGTGGGATTCAAACCCAGGTCTCCCACACCAAAGGCATGTGTCATATCCACTGCGCCTTCCACCACAATTGTGAGATCAGCGAGGTAGTCGTAAGAAAAGAAAAGAATAGTGCTTGAATATTGAGAAAGTTTTGGCTGGAGCAGCATATCGTCCGTGAGACGGGAGCACAGGACATGAGACAATACGCTTACCGTAAACGTCAGCACATCTACAACATACAGAGGGGAGTATTGTTCTCTGTTCAGTCGCAGAGTGTAATTGCACACGCTGTCCTGATAGATCAGATAGATCACCAAAATAATATTCTTGCTGTATCAGATAACTGATGTTTTCCAATTTCTATAGGTATGACATTGTGGGATGATAAAACTCTACAAGGCAAGATAACTGAAACCTCTCAGCGGACCAGTGGTTCTTATATTTCTACATCTGACACCACTGAATCCAAGTGCAACCTGCTGGATGTTGAAGTTTCTCTGAAGGCCAGTGTCCTGGGTGGACTGTTTGAAGTCGGAGGATCTGCCAAGTATCTGAATGATAAGAAGAAATTCCACAATCAGAGCAGGGTGACGTGTCAGTACAAAGCTACCACCAACTTCAAGCAGTTAATGATTGAACAACTATCCATGCAACCTCAACAGATGGATGTCATTAAGAAGAGCTCAGCAACACATGTAGTCACAGGCATCCTTTATGGGGCAAATGCTTTCTTTGTGTTTGACAGTGAGAAGTTAGAGTCCAGCAGTGTTCAGGACACCCAGGTCAGCATGTACGCTGCAGTAAACATGTTACAGTTGGTTCAAGTTAAGGCGGAAACTCAGGTCAAGCTGACTGAGGAACAAAAGCCCTGACTAAGAAATTATCCTGCAAATTCTACGGAGACTTCATTCTTGATAGAAACCCTGCATCATTTGAAGATGCATTGAAGACCTATGAACAACTCCCAAAGCTACTGGGAGAGAAAGGAGAGAAGTCTGTTCCAATGAAGGTCTGGCTGATGCCGCTGAAGAATTTCCACTCCGAAGGTGCTGAGCTTACAAGAGGGATTAAGGACAGTCTAGTGAGTAAGGCGCTGTATAGTGTAGAAGATTTAAAGGAAAAGAAATAAGATGCAACGATTCTCTGGAAGACAAAGTGGTGGAGCAGTTTCCTGTGATTCGAGAAGAGTTGAGCACTTTCCAAACATTGTGTGGTAGTTATGCATCTAACCTCTAGAAGGCTTTGGCGGAGAAACTTCCCTCCATCCGTGAAGGAAAAGAAGATGAGAGCTCACTAGACCAGCTCTTTGAAGACGGAGACAAGTCACCATTCAGTCAGGAAAAACTAACCAAGTGGCTGGATCGTAAAGAGAGAGAAATCAACATCATCAGATCCTGTGTAGATACCATGGAGGGAACAAAGATCGTCCCAAATCAGACAGAGCTGGACAGAGTGGTTCTTGCTCCAGGTGTAGAACATGTTCTGTGCTTTGTTTTCACCTCAGTGGAAAGGGGTGATACCGACCTTGATGTGATGGCCGACTACTTGCACTTCCCTAAATTTGGAAGTACCAAAGAAGATCCATGGTTCTACTCAGCTGAAGTTTTCACCAAAATGAGAGAAAAAGCCAAAGCTTTCCATCACTTTGCCAAAGGACTGAAGAACAACAGTCGATTCCGTTTCTTCATAGCAACCTTTGCAAACAAGAACTACACAGGAGCAACAATCCACCATTACAAGAACGGCATTCTGGTCAATGAAGACTTTACAAAGCTTGTTGTCCCTCCTGTGGAGACCATCACAGACAGAAGAGATCTGATCTGGTGTAAGTCTGTTTCCATGCTGTTTTAATTTAAAAACATGCTGTATTAATAACTCTCCTCCGGAAACATGTTTGACCATCAAAATAACTGATAACACATTTTTTTGGGGGTTTTCTTCATCAGATGCTTGTGATCTCAACCTGGACCCAAACACTGCACACTGCAACCTCATCCTGTGTTGAAGTTTCTCTGAAGGCCAGTGTCCTGGGTGGACTGTTTGAAGTCGGAGGATCTGCCAAGTATCTGAATGATAAGAAGAAATTCCACAATCAGAGCAGGGTGACGTGTCAGTACAAAGCTACCACCAACTTCAAGCAGTTAATGATTGAACAACTATCCATGCAACCTCAACAGATGGATGTCATTAAGAAGAGCTCAGCAACACATGTAGTCACAGGCATCCTTTATGGGGCAAATGCTTTCTTTGTGTTTGACAGTGAGAAGTTAGAGTCCAGCAGTGTTCAGGACACCCAGGTCAGCATGTACGCTGCAGTAAACATGTTACAGTTGGTTCAAGTTAAGGCGGAAACTCAGGTCAAGCTGACTGAGGAACAAAAGCCCTGACTAAGAAATTATCCTGCAAATTCTACGGAGACTTCATTCTTGATAGAAACCCTGCATCATTTGAAGATGCATTGAAGACCTATGAACAACTCCCAAAGCTACTGGGAGAGAAAGGAGAGAAGTCTGTTCCAATGAAGGTCTGGCTGATGCCGCTGAAGAATTTCCACTCCGAAGGTGCTGAGCTTACAAGAGGGATTAAGGACAGTCTAGTGAGTAAGGCGCTGTATAGTGTAGAAGATTTAAAGGAAAAAGAAATAAGATGCAACGATTCTCTGGAAGACAAAGTGGTGGAGCAGTTTCCTGTGATTCGAGAAGAGTTGAGCACTTTCCAAACATTGTGTGGTAGTTATGCATCTAACCTCTAGAAGGCTTTGGCGGAGAAACTTCCCTCCATCCGTGAAGGAAAAGAAGATGAGAGCTCACTAGACCAACTCTTTGAAGACAGAGACAAGTCACCATTCAGTCAGGAAAAACTAACCAAGTGGCTGGATCGTAAAGAGAGAGAAATCAACGTCATCAGATCCTGTGTAGATACCATGGAGGGAACAAAGATCGTCCCAAATCAGACAGAGCTGGACAGAGTGGTTCTTGCTCCAGGTGTAGAACATGTTCTGTGCTTTGTTTTCACCTCAGTGGAAAGGGGTGATACCGACCTTGATGTGATGGCCGACTACTTGCACTTCCCTAAATTTGGAAGTACCAAAGAAGATCCATGGTTCTACTCAGCTGAAGTTTTCACCAAAATGAGAGAAAAAGCCAAAGCTTTCCATCACTTTGCCAAAGGACTGAAGAACAACAGTCGATTCCGTTTCTTCATAGCAACCTTTGCAAACAAGAACTACACAGGAGCAACAATCCACCATTACAAGAACGGCATTCTGGTCAATGAAGACTTTACAAAGCTTGTTGTCCCTCCTGTGGAGACCATCACAGACAGAAGAGATCTGATCTGGTGTAAGTCTGTTTCCATGCTGTTTTAATTTAAAAACATGCTGTATTAATAACTCTCCTCCGGAAACATGTTTGACCATCAAAATAACTGATAACACATTTTTTTGGGGGTTTTCTTCATCAGATGCTTGTGATCTCAACCTGGACCCAAACACTGCACACTGCAACCTCATCCTGTCTGAGAGAAACAAGAAGGCAACATGTAAAGGACCGCAGTCCTATCCTGATCACCCAGAGAGGTTTACATACAAACACCAGGTGTTGTGCAAAGAGAGTTTATCTGGGCAACATTACTGGGAGGTGGGGTGGGAAACCGCCAGTGTTTGTCTTGTTAAAATTGCTGTTGCATACAGGGACATTAATAAGAAATTAGAGTCAGAGAGTGATTTTGGATGTAATACTCAATCGTGGACTTTCGAAAATCAAAATATGATGTTGATAAACTCCCTTTCTGCAAAGAACAATCAAGTGGTTTTGTGGACCAGTCCTGTTCCCTCTGATGGCTGTAGCAGAGTCGGGGTGTATCTGGACTGGCCTGCTGGCACTCTGTCCTTCTACAGAGTCTCCTCTAACACACTGAGGCACCTCTACACCTTTCGCACCACATTCACTGAGCCTGTTCATGCAGGACTCGCGGTCTATTATCCAGAAACCAATGCGTACCTGTGTCCACTTGAATAGGAGTAATAACAAATACTTCTCAGATTCTTAGTCCATCAAAAGGAATCTGGGTTTACATTTAAAGGTTAAAGAACAACTGAACATCACATTTTATTTATCTGTGTGTGTGTGTGTGTGTGTGTTTGTGTGTTGATGCACAGCCTTTGTTCTAAAACTGGCTGATACTTTACACATTTCTTCACACAACTTTTATTGCTTACTACTTGATATTTCAGATACAGGAAGTATATAAAAACTCAATTTCTTTATCAACACCTGTATGTTGAAATATAACTCACAGCTCATGTAAAATAATTGTTTTATTTAGCATTTTGTTCCTTTTCTTCTTTGTGACTTACTTTTTTTAAATTGTTCTCAGAATCCAAGTTTTTCTGTTGGACCCGTCTGAACCTCAACCTCCACTTTGGGTTCCATCATTGACTACTGTATTAATGAGAGAATTGATGTTAGATGTTGAGGACATTGCTGATGTTTATAGAGTTGAGGAAATGTATTTTCCTGTTAATCAGTTGTTGATTTGATGTGCAGCCTTCTTCTCAAACTGGTTAGTGCTTCACAATCAGTTCCATCACGTGGTACACCACAGATCATTCTTCTTATTTCAACTTTGTATTCTACTTCCTGATCCTTAAAGACAAATATCTTATATTGATACAATTGCTTTTGTCAACACTAGTCTGTTGAAATATAACTCATAGCTGATGTAAAAATGATAAACTTGTTGAAATGATCATCTTGGTGATGGGATATAAATGACCTTATTGTTTAATTTAGCATTTTGTTCATTTTCTTCTTAGTGCCTTATTTTTTAAATAGTTGTCTTTTCAGAATACAAGAGGAATCATTAAGTTTTTCTGGTAACTCTGTACCTTAGCCTTAACTTTGGGTTGAAGAAATGTATTTTCCTGTTAATCAGTTGTTATTGATTCGATGCCCAGCCTTCTTCTTAAACTAGTCCGTGCTCCACAAGGGTTTAGGGTTAGATAATGCCAGATCAATATTTTTATTGTACCTTTCTATTCTACATGCTGATACATAAAGAAACAGCTAATATTGATACACAATTGTTTTTTCAACACAATGCAAACAAGTCATGTAAAAGAAATAGAGGGGGGGGTCACTGTTAACAGCATTTAGTTGCAAACCCTGCTGATGTTTTCAGAGATGAAGAAATGTCAGATTCCTGTGACACTGCAACACCTGTTGGATATGTTGACTCTCTTCTTGAGCAGAATATTCAATAAAGTGGAGACCTGACTTCACCACTGTGTGCTACTTTATTTCTTTTAGATTAAAACGTTGACTGTACCAAAGATTATAACCTTTGTTGTTCATGATACATAAACATCTTTAATGCAAAGAATCATACAATGATAGAACATAACTCCTCAGAGAACTTTATATAACCTTCTTCTTCAGTGTCATAAGAACACAGATTAAAGTAATATTTGATAAGATCTCACATTGACTTTAACCCTTGTGTTGTCTTCCCATCAAAATGGAAAATCAACACTTTCGTTGTGCCTTTTTTATCAATGTTTTTAACTTTTTATTATGAATTTTTTTTTCAATGTCACTTTTTCAACTTTTAATACTAAATTAATTTTAGTTTTACAGTTATTTTTGGAAATTTATGGTCAATAAACCTAATTTATAGGAAATTATACCTAATGTCTGAGTTCGAAAAGCAGAAAGTAGGATTTATTTCGACTAATATTAAAGGAATACATCTTTACTTTTTTTGGTAACACTTTAAGGTCCATGAATTATCATGAACATGTTGATTAATAAAGCCTAGTAGTTCATGTAGAATAATGAATAGTATCTCATGAGTTGATGTAAGAACAATACATTAATGAAACAACTGAAGTATTTCAATCATGAGTTATTAATGATGTTCATGTCTGCGGGGATAGACCAATGGGTAGCTTGTAATAAAGAAGCATTGTGCTTATGATGCAATAGAAGACAGTTTATAAGATTTAAGGTGGATCTATTTTACATGTCATTTACATTAAATCATTTCATATCCTGTCTCCATGCTCTAAGACAGAAACAACACTCATGTAGTACATGACTCCATGGTTAGATGGATGAGTTTTCATCTAAAGTCCCAACAGGGACACCTACAGGCTGTAAAGTTCCATCACACCTCATCAGAAAGTGATAGAATAATCCTGATGTTTGACCCTTGTGTTGTCTTCCCATCGACCATGAAAAAAAAAAGTGTTGTCCCGATCTTAACGTTGTTTTTTTTGTCTGTTTTTCTCCATTTGCATTGTTTAATGTGACATTTTGTCATTTTTTCAACGTTTGACACTTTTACCTACATTCTGTCACGTTTGACACTTTTCTTTGTACCATGTTGTCACTTATTTCAATGTCCCATATTTTTGACATGAAAAAAAAAACTATTAAAAATGGGTGAAATTTGACCCGAGGAAACACATGAGGGCTAAGAGAACAATTTCAAATCAAGCTCCAATTATTAGCTTTTTACAGAGTTTTTAGTCTTTGTCTGGATATAAAAAGTTTTTGTTTGTATAATTTTGTCTTTGTCTGCATGTCGACCTAGGAATTGCTGTAGGGGCCAAAAGAAAGAAACATCAGTCTCCATGAAGTCGCCCCATAATTTACAATAATTCACACCATTAACTGCATAAACAACATAAATACAGCTTGTTTTTCTGATATGCAATGATAACTTTCCTGATCCAGACTATATGAAGTGAGGCTGCAGTGGATGACTAAACTAAAGTAAATTATGTTTATATATTTTCATGAATCAGTTAATAAAAAAAATGTGGGAATACGGAATTAACCCACAGCCCTTTATTAATTAAATGTTTTTATTTACACACTCACTTTATGTTTTTGACTTGTTTGTTGATTGGAAATGTGAAGCTCTTCAGCCTCGTGCCAGGAACGCTGTCCATGGTGCTGACTCTGGGATCTGTCTAAACTCAGAGTAGCTTTCTGTGTGAGGACAGAGACGCTGTCCATGGTGCTAACTCTGGGAGCTGTTCTCTCACACAGAAAGCTGCTCTGAATCAAGACAGAGACGCTGTCCAGGGTGCTGAAAGTACCTTAGAGGGGTGATAGAATGCAAAGCCAATGCAAATGATTTGACCTTGTCATAGTTGAATAACGCCAGTTTGGTGGGTAAATAGGACATACATAGAACCTCAAAATCCCACAGACACCTTTCCTCTGAAAATCTCACAATTTGAAACTGCCTCTGAAAACGGGCAGATTTCAACGAGCCACTGAGTTGACATCGACTCGGTGGCTCCTCCCTTTTTGGCTCTAATCTCTACCTTTGTCACGCCCCAACATTTACGGCTACACCACTGATCTGAGCTCTTCTAATCTCAGAAATTGTATACATTATTCGTCTGCTATTTCATCACTAAATTTGCTTCTGAGACGTTCTTATGCGAGAAATCAACTATGTAGATGTCAAATATGTGCCGTTTTACGAAGATTGCTGGCTAATTGCAAAATTTGTCCAACTGTTTGTCGGAGCTCCTACTAATATTAACTAGCATTTTAGTTAGCAATAATTACCCTGTGCCTATATGTATATATGTGTATCCCCTAACATATACCTACCTCTCCGTCTCTGCTGATTGGGAATGAATGAGATTTCTCTTGCACAGCTACCAGAAGATTTACAGTTTTCAGACAGGTTGCTCACGTCACATCTACGTCTTCAAGCTCAGTTGAGGCTGCGCAGTAACCATTTTATATAATCCATTTTATATATGCCAATGTTTTTACCTTTGTTATTTTTAGAATTTCTCTTTGGGCTCCACAGTAAACCTCACAATGCTGTGAACTGTGGGTAATTCCCTTTGGTGAACTCTGCTTTGATGCACACTCACGGAAAGGGTTTGGTAAGTGTGTACTCAAACCCTCACGCACTTTGAAACTCAAAATCGGGACAACCCTAAACCCTTACGAATTTTGCGAGAATGTGCACCAAAGTCTGTGGGTCCTCAGTCTATGAAGAATGTAGGTCTTGAACAGGAAGTCAAAACATTTTGATATACATACAGTATATATATACATGTACATATACATATATCTGTCTCTACAGTGTCCTGCAAGCCTCTCATTCAATGTTGCCCTCCACGGTCTGATATGACCCGTCCACTCAGCCTCTACCCCCCCACTGGGCTCCAACTGTGAGCCAAGATTAAACACTCATGACAGGGGTTGATTGTCAAAAACAGCAGAAAAGTCTAAAGGTAGAAGGCTCTTCTGGTGGATCCACCATGAATCTTCATCCGTTGGCCATAGAATTACATCCTGCGTGTGTTTGTTTCCTCTCACTAAAGATTAATCATTATTTTAATGCACCGTTGTACATTTTCACTGTTAAAGAGCAGCTAAACTCTGGGCTTGCACCCCCCACCGACACAGTTATCAGTTCCACCTGTGCTTGTCCTCTTCAGCTTTGTGTAACATTATGTCAGTTTAAACACTACTAGGCCTATAACTGTCCTCCTCAGGAAGTCACGTTGAAGGCTCTGAACACCCACACAGGTGTTTCCACTTCACCTGGCTGGTTGGACCTCTTCTCAGGACTGTGTGTTTACACTGATTCATTGACGTCTTCCTAAGACTTCTGATAGCTGTATTCCATCTGTTAGGGCGGTACAAATGACACCTTCATCCTTCTTATTGGTCATCAAAGCTTCCCCCCGAGCAGAGGTCTAATCAGCCAGCATAACTGAAATTACCTGTTTGTGTGTTCAGAGGCTTTAACAAATTTTCATATATGACCCTATTAGGGTTATGGCTGGCCACGCCCCCCACCCTGTCAAACACACGCTAATCCTAGTCACGGTGCTGGACGGGAAATTAACACTTGTGTCAGGCTTGCACTGTGCTGCACAGGGTGCAAGTCAAGATGGGGCCCGTTAAGTGGAAGATATTTCCCCCTTACCTACAACCTATTTGTGAAAAAAAACCATTGCTTTGAGTAGACTGTGTCTCTCTCTCTCTCTCTCTCTCCCTGTCAGTAGCAGCCATGGACTATTAACACAATTAAGCATGCAGTAGTTGAGAGAGAAAAGGCGTTACCATGGAACACTATCACACTTTCCTTTCTCCCCTCATTGGACTAAGTTTATGGACACTGCTCTGCATCAATAAGTAAGTATGATGTCCTGTAGGTACGGGACCATGTTATGCAGGATTTATGAGTTAGCAACAGTAGGCTAATTCACCATGGTGCTATTTTATGTGTGAGCTATTATTGCTTATTTGTTTATTGAATGAAAATGCAGAATGTAATGTAATCTCAGTAATAAGGGTTTATTAGGTTATTACTGTCGCTGTGTTAAAGGCAAACGTTCCTCTGTACTATCATCGCAAATCACAGACGTGTGATTGAGTCTAGACATCATTGTAATTACTGCCCCTACCAGCAGGCGGCAGCATAGCCATGTAACACTGTCCATTTACAGAGGAAGAGGGCATTGAAATGTATGTCTGATCAAACTGTTAGCCCATAGAAGTACAACAACATAGTTATGTAAAGAGTTATACATAGTAAAATAAAAAAAGTGCCTTTAGTGAAAAAATTATGTTCATAGATTGACTGCTGATGTTTCACAAGTTTTTTTAGAAAATAAAACCAGATGGACAATGAATTGTAAATATGACCTCAGGTTTGGTAGCGTTTTAATGACAATCAATGCTAGTATTAGAAATTTAGGATAACAAGCTTCCACTTGCATAATGGAATACAAACTCAACAGAAGATGGTTTCCCAAACTTTTGAAAGACATCCAAATTTAGCAATTGATGACAGCAGCCATCCTGTTAAAGTCAATCTAAGATCTTATCAAATATTACTTTAATCTGTGTTCTTATGACACTGAAGAAGGAAGGTTGTATCAAGTCCTCTGACGATTTATGTTTTATCATTTTAGGATGCCCTGGACGTCTCCCTAGGGAGGTGTTCCAGGCATATCCAGCTGGGAGGAGGCCTCGGGGAAGACCCAGGACTAGGTGGAGGGACGTCCAGCTGGGAGGAGGCCTCGGGGAAGACCCAGGACTAGGTGGAGGGACGTCCGGCTGGGAGGAGGCCTCGGGGAAGACCCAGGACTAGGTGGAGGGACGTCCGGCTGGGAGGAGGCCTCGGGGAAGACCCAGGACTAGGTGGAGGGACGTCCGGCTGGGAGGAGGCCTCGGGGAAGACCCAGGACTAGGTGGAGGGATGTCCAGCTGGGAGGAGGCCTCGGGGGGAGACCCAGGACTAGGTGGAGGGATTATCTCTCCAACCTGGCCTGGGAACGCCTCGGGATCCCCAGTTGGAGCTGGTTGATGTGGTTCGGGGAAGGGAAGTTTGGGGTCCCTTACTGGAGCTGCTGCCCCCGCGACCCGATACCGGATAAGTGGATGGAGATGGATGGATCATTGTTTTGCATTAAAACATGTGAGTATGCAATGAATAATAAAAGTTATAATTTTAGGTATAATTTCCTATAAATTAGGTTTATTGACCATAAATTTCCAAAAATAACTGTAAAACTAAAATTAATTTAGTATTAAAAGTTGAAAAAGTGACATTGAAAAAAAAAAATCATAATAAAAAGTTAAAAACATTGATAAAAAAGGCACAACAAAAGTGTTGATTTTCCATTTTGATGGGAAGACAACACAAGGGTTAAAGTCAATGTGAGATCTTATCAAATATTACTTTAATCTGTGTTCTTATGCACTGAAGAAGGTTGTATAAAGTCCTCTGAGGAGTTATGTTCTATCATTGTAGGATTCTTTGCATTAAACATGCTTATGTATGTGTGTACAGTCAACGTTTTAATTTTAAAGAAATAAAGGAGCACACAGTGGTGAAGTCAGGTCTCCACTTTATTGAATATTCTGCTCAAGAAGAGAGTCAACATATCCAACAGGTGTTGCAGTGTCACAGGAATCTGACATTTCTTCATCTCTGAAAACATCAGCAGGGTTTGCAACTAAATGCTGTTAACAGTGACCCCCATTTCTTCTAGAGCTATAAGTTATAATAACTTGGATTGACATAGTATTGTTGTATTGATATGTATTGCTATAAGCTCAGTATCTTTAAGTATCAGGAGATAGAATACAAAGTTACAGAATGAGTTATCCGTGATGTACCACGCCATGAAAGCTTAAATTGATTATGAAGCACTAACCATTTTGAAAAGTGTTCTGAAAAGACAACTATTTAAAGAAATACTGCACAAAGAAGAAAAGAAAAAACAAAATGCTTCTTTATATCCCATCACCAACAAAACAAGTTAATCATTTTTTCTTTTACATCAGTTATGAGTTTTATTTCAACATACTAGTTACGACAAAGCAATTATCAAGTATTAATACAAGCTCTTTATTTTTAAGTATCAAGAATTAGAATACAAATGTAATATTAAAACTATATGTGTTATCTTTCAAGCAACGGAAGTTTAAACTTCCTATAAATCTGAAGTAGTAACCAGTTTCAGACGAAGGCTGTGCATCAAATCAACATGAACATATTGACAGATAATCCCACATTCAGCCACCTGATTACATCAAAGTTCCTGGTCCCTCTGGGTCTGAATGCAGTGGTTACATTTGTGAAGCACATTTAAGATCAAATGTAAACCCATATCCATATTTACAGACCAAGAATCTAACAAGTCATTGCTCTTATTCAACTGGATGCAGGTGCACATAGATGAATGTACCTGGCAAAAAGATTCCTGGCTCAGGAATAACGGCCGCGAGTCCTGCATGAACAGGCTCAGTGAATGTGGTGCGAAAGGTGTAGAGGTGCTTCAGTGTGTCAGAGGAGACTCTGTAGAAGGACAGAGTGCCAGCAGGCCAGTCCAGATACACCCCAACTCTGCTACAGCCATCAGAGGAAGTGCGCCACAAAGTCTCCTTATTGTTCATTACATAAAGTGAGTTTACCATTGTCATTAGCAGAAACGACTTAAAATTTTCGAAAGTCCACGATTGAGGATTACATCCAAATTCGCTCTCTGACTCTGATTTTCTATTAATGTCCCTGTATGCAACAGCAATTTTAACATTATGAGCACTGTCTGAATCCCACCCCACCTCCCAGTAATGCTGCCCAGATAAGCTCTCTTTGCACAACACCTGGTCTTTGTATGTAAACCTCTCTGGGTGATTAGGATAGGACTGCCGTAATCCACGTGTTGCCTTCTTGTTGCCCTCAGACAGAATGAGGTTGCAGTTTGCAGTGTTTGGGTCCAGGTTGAGATCACAGGCATCTGATGGAGAGACCAAAACAATCAGTTATTCTGATGGTCAAACGGGTTTCTGGAGGAGAGTTATTAATACAGCAGGTTTTTAAATTAAAAAAAGCATAAAAACAGACTTACACCAGATCAGATCTCTTCTGTCTGTGATGGTCTCCACAGGAGGGAGGACAGGCTTTGTAAAGTCTTCAGTGACCAGAATGCCGTTCTTGTAATGGTAGATGGTTGCTCCTGTGTGTTTCTTGTTAGCAATGGTTGCTATGAGGAAACTGAATCGACTGCTGTTCTTCAGTCCGTTGGCAATGTTATGGAAAGCTTTGGCTTTTTCTCTCATTTTGGTGAAAACTTCAGCTGAGTAGAACCATGGATCTTCATTGGTGCTTCCTAATTTAGGGAAGTGCAAGTAGTCGGCCATCACATCAAGGTCGGTATCACCCCTTTCCACTGAGGTGAAAACAAAGCACAGAACATGTTCTACACCTGGAGCAAGAACCACTCTGTCCAGCTCTGTCTGATTTGGGACGATCTTTGTTCCCTCCATGGTATCTACACAGGATCTGATGACGTTGATTTCTCTCTCTTTACGATCCAGCCACTTGGTTAGTTTTTCCTGACTGAATGGTGACTTGTCTCTGTTGTCAAACAGTTGGTCTAGTGAGCTCTCATCTTCTTTTCCTTCACGGATGGAGGGAAGTTTCTTTGCCAAAGCCTTCTGGAGGTTAGATGCATAACTACCACACAATGTTTGGAAAGTGCTCAACTCTTCTCGAATCACAGGAAACTGCTCCGCCACTTTGTCTTCCAGAGAATCGTTGCATCTTATTTGTTTTTCCTTTAAATCTTCTACACTATACAGCGCCTTACTCACTAGACTGTCCTTAATCCCTCCTGTAAGCTCAGCACCTTCGGGGTGGAAATTCTTCAGCGGCATCAGCCAGACCTTCATTGGAACAGACTTCTCTCCTTTCTCTCCCAGTAGCTTTGGGAGTTGTTCGTAGGCCTTCAATGCATCTTCAAATGTTGCAGGGTTTCTATCAAGAATGAAGTCTCCGTAGAATTTGCAGGATAATTTCTTAGTCAGGGCTTTTTGTTCCTCAGTCAGCTTGACCTGAGTTTCCGCCTTAACTTGAACCAACTGTAACATGTTTACTGCAGCGTACATGTTGACCTGGGTGTCTTGAACACTGCTGGCATCTAACTTCTCACTGTCAAACACAAAGAAAGCATTTGCCCCATAAAGGATGCCTGTGACTAAATGTGTTGCTGAGCTCTTCTTAATGACATCCATCTGTTGGGGTTGCATGGATAGTTGTTCAATCATTAACTGCTTGAAGTTGGTGGTAGCTTTGTACTGACACGTCACCCTGCTCTGATTGTAGAATTTCTTCTTATCATTCAGATACTTGGCAGATCCTCCGACTTCAAACAGTCCACCCAGGACACTGGCCTTCAGAGAAACTTCAACATCCAGCAGATTGCACTTGGATTCAGTGGTGTCAGATGTAGAAATATAAGAACCACTGGTGCGCTGAGAGGTTTCAGTTATCTTGCCTTTTAGAGTTTTATCATCCCACAATGTCATACCTATAGAAATTGGAAAACATCAGTCATCTGATAAAGCAGGGAAATTATTTTGGTGATCTATCTGATCTATCAGAGGACAGCGTGTGCAATTACACTCTGCGACTGAACAGAGAACAGTACTCCCCTCTGTATGTTGGTTGACGTGCTGACGTTTACGGTAAGCGTATGGTCTCATGTCCGGTGCTCCCGTCTCACGGATGATATGCTGCTCCAGCAAAAACTTACTCAACTCTGCTTTGTTTGATTTAGTGGCTAAGTGCCTGGATTGTATTTAAACTACACTAGTATTACTCAAGCACTTAGTTTTCTTCTCTTACGACTGCCTCGCTGATCTCACAATTGTGATGGGGTGGTGATGGCGCAATGGATATGACACTAGCCTTTGGTGTGGGAGACCTGGGCTTGAATCTCACTGTAATACATTAACCAATGTGTCCCTGAGCAAAAAAAACAAAAAAACAAATTGCTCCAGAGGCGTGCAACGTCTGACATATATAGCAATTGTAATTTGCTTTGAATAAAAGCGTTGTGTAATGTTGATTCAGTGAGTAGTGAGTTGAAAGGCTATTGTTGTTAAGACCCACAGTACAATAAGTACTCTGTCTGATTTAAGGATAAAAACTCAGAATTCAGATAAAAATTTCAGGATATGGACCTTGGGCCTGTTGCACGAAAGTAGAATGAAGATATCCAGAATAAGTGAAAAAGCGCAGCTTGACTTAGTGTGATCTGCTCATCGCGGCTTAATCGGTTTCACGTTAGCCGAACCAGGATGAACAGGTGGAGCTATGTCAAGCCAGGTGTAGATAGCTGGGATAAGTTCACGTTCACGGCTTTCTTAATTACACCACGGTATCGATCACAGATTTACTGATGCAGAAATAGAGAAGACGCATGCGGCATATGTTTCACCTGCTGAGCAGCAGCTTCTAATGGAAAGTAACGAGGAGGTGAAGAATATAATATTCATAAAGGGAAATACAGCTGTTATCAAATGGAGAGAAAAAGCCCAACAGACAACAGTGGACTGACTGAATGTGTAAGGATCTAAAAATATCTACTTATCCTACCAGTCACTCCACATTTTTCTTGTAACTATAACAATAATATATAACTATTATCAATATTATCAATTATCAATAACTATTAACAATACCGGCCCTCACAACCTCGACACACTACCGTCCCACAGGGAAAGTCCCAACTCTCCGATTGCCACTTCACATCTGGGTGCCAGTGCAACCATTTCTAACCATCCAAACAACTGCTACAGTAGGGTTTAAATCAGACTCATGTGTGACAAACAATAGTGACAAGTAATGCATGTTAATAAAATAAAGCAGAACACATTCAGAAGACAACGGAGTAACTTAAAGACGTTTATTTTGGATCAGAGGCACCTGATTTAACACATGAGACTCCAGGATTAATCTTAGCCTGGCTGGCTGTTAGCCTGGCTGGCTGTTAGCCTGGCTGGCTGTTAGCCTGGCTGGCTGTTAGCCTGGCTGGCTGTTAGCCTGGCTGGCTGTTAGCCTGGCTGGCTGTTAGCCTGGCTGGCTGTTAGCCTGGCTGGCTGTTAGCCTGGCTGGCTGTTAGCCTGCTCTGGACCAGGCTAGCCGCAAAGAATAAATCTCGATGGTTACTTGGCTGGGTTTAATTAAACCTGGTTTTGTGCAACCAAGTCAAAGCTAAATTCATCCAGGACAACTTAAATATCCCGGCTTAATCCCTTATCCTGGTTTTGTGCAACAGGCCCTCAAGCTCAGTAAACAACAAACATAACTAGCTGTAGTGTTTTCCATGTTGGAGGTTGATGAATAAGAACAAGGCTTTCAAATGAATTACAATTTAGTTTAGGTTCAGAAATAATTAACAGGATTGAATCAAAGATGGCTGCAACCCCCCCTCCTTGGACTGAACCTCTAGGAATGTGAGTATTATGACTGGGAGGAGTGGATCTATTTAGACTAACATATTCTTCATTGCACAGCCATGTTTCAGTAAAACAGAATAGATCATTTTGATTATCTGATATCAGATAATTTCTAGTACTGCTTTAGAAGACAGAGATCTAATATTTAATAGTCCACATATAATGTTCCTATTCGGTTCTTTCATATCAGTGGTAGTTTTAATTCCAATTAGGTCAACTGTCAAGTATAGCGCCTCTTTGTTACTCTCAGAGAGGCAGTGGTGCAAAAGTGGCTTTGTATGCGGTGAATAGGGGCTATGGGGGTGCCAAAGCTGGCACTGGTAAAAAATAATAGCGAGGGACGGGGGACGGGCGCAGAGAGCGGGGCGGGTAGCGCTGAACGAGCAGTTACAAGTAGTGAGTTGTCGTCTATGGAAAAAGATATATAAAGCAAAAAGCTGTCGGGGCTACAAGTAGAAAAAGAAAGAGGGAAAAGGAGATGAAGTGAATGGGAAGGGATGAGACAGCAGTTAAATAAGTGGATGGTAAAAGGCAACAGGTAGGATTTAAAGTGTGACGTCTGTGCTCGGAGGCTTGTAAATATTCATGTTAACAGACCAGCTAGTGTTTGCTAACTCAATGCAAACCAATATTGCTGATAGCTCCATTTAGATTTTGGTTAAACCCTATGGTACTAATCCCATGCATGACATATCTCAATGTGATTAAGGTCAAATAACAACTGCTAAATATAAGGTAGCATGCACAATAAATGTTAAGAAAAAGATATATATTTAAAATACAAAATGTGTGTGGGTGTGTGTGTGTGTAATTCCAACAGCAGCACAACCTTACTGCACAAGAGTCTTATCTGATGCATCACTAGGCTGATTTAAGAATTAAATGTAGGCTGCTAGATTTAACAGTGAGTTCATTCATTCAGGTGTGAGGACGGTGGATCAGGAAAGACAGGAAGACAACAGGTAGGGTTAACATTAGATGAAAGTGTATGGGGCCAAACATAGTTGCTGCATACCCCTCTGATACTGGGTAGTTGCACCCTGAAGAGAGGTATAAAATACAAGAATAATAGTTACAGTGCAGCATGAGAAAATAGGACAACCCTAGTCCAGGATGGTGTAAAAAGGGCTACAGCTACAGTAATTACAATTACATTTTTCATATTCATCGCAGGATAATATAGCAACAATTTATCCTACTTCCCTAATATATTTATTTAATGATCGGTCACAACTATTGTACATTGTAGAATAACAAAGAATTTCCTTATTATTTTAATAGTGCATATGAATATTAAAGAGGTGAGGTTAAAGTAGTGTTACAACGTAATGAAATGATTTCAGTAGAACTGGGACAGTCAGATATATTTAGAAATATTATTAATAATAATGTAGTCAATACTTACCTGGGATCAGATTATCTCTGCGAGCATCATAGAGCATTCCCAGGGTGAAAGGTCGACCCAGGGCAGCTACGGTCATGTTGTCTGAGGCCATTTCTCCAACCTGTTGAGGAAGGTGAACACAGCCGTCAGTACTTAATGTACAGTCTGAAGTAGTACGAGTGTTGATAGTTTCTAACACTGGGAGTCAACTCTTCTTTACACACACACACACACACACACACACACACACACACACACACACACACACACACACACACACACACACACACACACACACAGGACAACAAAGCTAAGAGACAGACAGACTGACGGTCTATGGTGATTACAAGTACAGTGTTTCTTTGTAGAGTCTAGTCTGACATTGACAGCCTTACACAGTTCAGTAAAAGTATAAATATATAGTCTACTGTATATCTGATCATCACCTTCTGTTTGTCCTCACCTGGTGAAGTTGAGTAGATCAGAGCAGTTGTGTGAGAGTCTTCTTGACTTCTGACTGGAGCTTCCAGTGTGATGATCTGATGCTGAGAGGTTCCTTATATCCTGTCAGAAAACATATGACCCCTCCCTCGGACATGCCTGCACACACACCTGGATTCTTGGCAGATCACCAACAGGTGTCCTGTGATATAACGGCCCCTCCTCCAGTCTCTGGGAAGATCATCACCCCAGCAACGGGTTCATCGCTCCAGGGTGGAATGTTTCCCGAGGAACATTAATTCCCTCTGCTCACTTTTAAGGCAAAGATAGGCTAAATAATACATTTTATTTATATTGTGTTTTACATGGTAGGCTACTCAAAGACACTTTACAGTAAAAGCAGCACATTTAGCACGTAAAAACAGATAGAGCAGTCAAACCAACACATAAAACAAGCATATTAAAAGCAATTAAAACACAGTGTAGCTTAATACCTTGTAAAAATGTGGAGTGACTAGTAGGTTAAGTAGATATTTTTACATCCTTACACATTCAGTCGGTCCGCTATAGTCTGTTGGGCTTTTTCTCTCCGTTTGATAACAGTTGTATTTCCCTTCATGCATATTAAATGCTTCACCTCCTCGTTACTTTCCATTAGAAGCTGCTCAGCAGGTGAAACATATGCCGCATGCGTCATCTCCATCAGTAAATCTGTGATCGATACCGTGGTCTATTTAAGAAAGCCGTGAACGTGCACTTATCCCAGCTATCTCCACCTGGCTTGACATAGCTTCACCTGTTCATCCTGGCTCGGCAAACGTGCAACCGATTAAGCCGCGATGAGGAGATCACACTAAGTCAAGCTGCACTTTTCACTTACTCTGGATATCTTCATTCTACTTTCATGTAACAGGCCCCAGGAAACAGAACAAATGCACAATAATAACAGAAACCATAACAGGTATTATTACTTTATCACACATTTACATGAGCAGACAGATAGCATTCAACTCATTGCCTAGAACACATCAGGAGCAACATCTGGCCTATGTAAATCCCCCTCCCCAATGCAGTGGTGACGTGTCTGAAAGCTAACATTACAGTAACTGTTGTTGAACAGAGTAGAAATGGAAGAAGAGGTTATGTCTGTCACGTTTTACTTGTTAACATCTTGGTTTCTTGCCTCCTTGTTGACATAAGTGGAGCTCTGATGCAGTAACAAAAGATGTGAGTGCAAAGATTTTTCAAACGCAAGTTACAAGTACCCTGAGGGCTAAGCCCCCCCGTCTTTAAATCCTAGTGACGTCCATGGCCAGTTTCATTGATTACAGTGGAAGCGTAGTGTTGGAACATCTGCTCTGCATTTGTTACACATGCAATGTATCATAGGTGTGTATGCAAACATATATATATATATATTTTTTGATATCGCTGCTTTTTTGTAAAGAATACTTGAGCAGTGTCTTTCCACAGAAAGTAAGACAAGCCTACTGGAAAATATAGCTATAAATATGATAAAACTTTATCTCATAACAATGAATGTATTATTCATCTCCTCTCAAGAAAAAGACGTCCATGCATGGAGAGATGCCGTTAGCGGGCCTGAGCATGCTCTTATTGGGGGTTGTTAGAAAGGAGCTGCTCCTGTGGAATGAATACTTGGATAGATTCCAGTTTTACTTGGTAGCTGCTGGGACACGTCTCCCATCCATCATCTAACAGTCACAGGAAAAATATCAGATAGGCAGTAATGAGTACATGCACACTAATATTCCACTATTGTTCATAATATGACAATATTCATAATTTGATACAGGTCATAAACAGCATATTCTATTTGGATATCCTGAAAAGACCGGTTTCTGAATCATGCAATTTCCTATTAAGACATGTGGGATATGCCGGTATTATTCGGGTTTTAGAAGCATTCTTTGGACATGTATACATCACATTGGTGAGAAGTGTCTCAATCTGGGTTTGGGACAGTTTAGGGTGGTGGTGGGGGGGAAATGAAACAACGTAAAATACAGTGGAGCACACTATATATGCAAATTTAATCCTGGATTTTGAATAATTAAAAATCCAAATTTACAAAAAATATTTATATATACATACATACACAAAAATATTTTTGATGCATCCACCTTATTTATTAAAAAGTATCAGTATTGTATTTAAATCTGCAAAACTGGCCTTGTATTTACTTGTATCCATACCAAATATTGCAGTTTCTCACACCACTAGTTCACGGCCAGTTATGGCCAGTTTCCAGCTTTGTGTTGCAGCGATTTCATTTGTGTTGAACCGTCTCTAACACCGTGCTTTGGCTACATTGAACATGCAGCGTATGCAGACTGCAGAATGTATCTTTTAACCAGCTACACCTGCTGCGTATGCCGTAGACGGAGAGCTTTTGCTTTGAGATTGTTGTCGTTTCTTCAGTTTTTGGAGGCGGAGCAGCGCTGTGAAACGTCCATCTACTGTCAGCTGTTATGCAGTGACGCAGGTGAGGGAAACATGAAATAAAAACAGAAACTCTCAAAACCAAACTGTCAATACGCACATTGACTTGACATTAAATAATTTCCCTAGCGAGGTGGTCCAGGCACATCCAGCTGGGAGGAAGCCTCGGGGAAGACCCAGGACTAGGTGGAGGGACGTCCAGCTGGGAGGAGGCCTCGGGGAAGACCCAGGACTAGGTGGAGGGACGTCCAGCTGGGAGGAGGCCTCGGGGAAGACCCAGGACAAGGTGGAGAGATTATATCTCCAACCTGGCCTGGGAACGCCTCGGGATCCCCCAGTCAGAGCTGGTTGATGTGGCTCGGGGAAGGGAAGTTTGGGGTCCTCTACACATAATCACCTTGTGTGTGTATATATGTGTGTATATATATAAGTGTGTGTGTATATACACCCACTTATAGGATTATTAGGAACACCTGTTCAATTTCTCATTAATGCAATTATCTAATCAACCAATCACATAGCAGTTGCTTCAATGCATTTACGGGTGTGGTCCTGGTCAAGACCATCTCCTGGACTCCAAACTGAATGTCAGAATGGGAAAGAAAGGTGATTTAAGCAATTTGGAGCATGGCATGGTTCTTGGTGCCAGACGGGCCGGTCCAAATATTTCACCATCTGCTCAGTTACTGGGATTTACACGCACAACCATTTCTAGGGTTTACAAAGAATGGTGTGAAAAGGGAAAAACATCCAGTATGCGGCAGTCCTGTGGCGAAAATGCCTTGTTGATGCTAGAGGTCAGAGGAGAATGGGCCGACTGATTCAAGCAGAGCAACTTTGACTGAAATAACCACTCGTTACAACCGAGGTAGCAGCAAAGCATTTGTGAAGCCACAACACGCACAACCTTGAGGAGGATGGGCTACAACAGCAGAAGACCCCACCGGGAAACATGCAACCGATTAAGCCGCGATAAGCAGATCACACTAAGTCAAGCTGCTCTTTTTCACTTTTCCTGGATATCTTTATTCTACTTTCGTGCAACAGGCCCCAGATCTTAACCCAATAGAGCATCTTTAGGATGTGGTGGAACGGGAGCTTTGTGCCCTGGATGTGCATCCCACAAATCTCCATCAACTGCAAGAGCCTAGCGTCTGAATGTAAATGTAAATGTAAATGTGCTGTATTTATATAGTGCTTTTCTAGTCTTAACGACTACTCAAAGCGCTTTTACATCATACAGGATACATTCACCATCACACACATTCATACACTGTGGCCGAGGCTGCCGTACAAGGCGCCACCTGCTCATCAGATAAACACTCACACACATTTACACTCCGATGCACAGCATCGGGGGCAACTCGGGGTTCAGTGTCTTGCCCAAGGACACTTTGACATGGGACTGCAGGGCCAGGGATTGAACCACCACCCGTCCGATTGGCAGGCAACCGCTCTACCGCTGAGCCACAGCCGGCCAACATTTCTAAAGAATGCTTTCAGCACCTTGTTGAATCAATGCCACGTAGAAAGGCAGTTCTGAAGGCGAAAGGGGTCAAACACAGTATTAGTATGGTGTTCCTAACAATCCTATAGGTGAGTGTATATATATATATATATATATATATATATATATATATATATATATAATGTGTGTGTATATATGTGTGTCTGTGTGTGTGTGTATATATATATATATATATATATATATATATATATATATATATATATATATATATATATATATGTGTGTACACCCATGTACTGCATGTATATTATAAAGACCTAATTTGTTAAAAAAGTGGAATTCTACTTTAAGAATAGCAGCAGAATTACTGCCGTGTTTTGGCTGAGAGATGATTTGCTGTGAGTGCAGCGTTGGTGCACAGGTGAGGTCAGAGTTTTCTTTTCCGTGGTGTCATTATTTCAATGTGATGCACCCAAGTGCAAGATTTTGTGTGTGTGTGTGTCTGTGTGATTCAGTTGTGTGTGTGTGTGTGTGTGTGTGTGTATGTCTGTGTGATTCAGTTGTGTTTGCAGTTGTTCAGTTGTGGTGTTTCAGCCCTGCAGCAATGCTCACCTGTCAGTCAGCGCAGCTCCAGCCAACTCACACTGTTCACTCTGATCCTCCTCCATGTCGACTCAGACTCAACTCACTTTTGTTCTTTTTTCTTAACCAACATCTTCCTCACAAAGTACTTTCACAAAAGCACACTACATCGATGCACATTGTGTTTTAACTCATCACCATTTCATGTATTCTTTGACAAACTTTGATCAAAGTATGTCGTCTTCCTGAAAAAAGAAGCGACCGGCGGACTTAAAGATGCACGTTAAGTTAGGTTTCTCTCAGCTCTACAGGACATATTAGAGTGTTTCCGGATCATTGTTGGTATTTTGACTGTGTACCAGTGTCAGGGATCGCCCCCTTCCCAGTATTGGACGCTAACATACTTTACTCTCTGCGCTACGCCACTGCTCTCTCCGTCAAGGACACAAGACCAGACCAATCTAAACAAGAGGAAAATACAACAAAGTTTGGCAGTGATTCACCACAGCCCCCACCTGTGCACAGATTTGACCGTGGGAGACCAGAGAGCAGAGATATGGAACCTCAACTCCCCTTTTCACCCGTCCAGCACCCCTCAAACCCCCTTACAAGCCCCGAATCCCTTGAGGAGCCATTGCTGTCTCCACTCACTCTTTCCCCTACCCACATGTTGGAGTTCCAGATGAAGCAGCTGGTAGATGTTGGAACCAAATTTACCCCCCTTCCTTCCCCCATCACTCAACCCCGGACAAATGTAAAACGCCAGGCACCTCTGCCCCATAAGGACGCCTGTGTGCAAAATCCAGCAAGCAAAAACTGATATGTGCCGGGCCTAGGCTCCAGGACTAGTGACACTCATGACTTTTTCAAAGACAAGCCCGGGCCCTGTGTTTTCAATTCTTCCTCAATTTATGCTGTGATAGGCAATAGAAAAAGGATGGCGAATAAGCACTTAACTGCAAACTTAGCAAATTTAGCATCCATTCCTTGTCAGCCACAGCCTGTTACAAAACATGAAAACACACTAACACTAGCTTTACTAAACGTCAGGTCTTTGGCAGGAAAATCATTTCTACAATCTAGATTTTATGTTTTTAACTGAGACCTGGTTAGACCATAATAACAGCGCTGCTGTTCTCATCAAGTCAGCTCCCCCTAACTTCAGTTTTATGAGCGAGAATAGAGTGAATAAGAAAGGAGGTGGAGTCGCCATTTTGTTTAATGACTCGTTCCACTGTACGCAAATATGTTATGGAAAGTTTGCTTCTTTTGAATATGTGGTTCTACAGTTAAGATCCTCCCCTCAAGCTATGTTTCTAAATATCTACAGGCCACCTAATTATTGTGCAACCTTTATTGATGACTTCACTGAACTGCTGTCTATAATCTGCATTAACTTTGATTGTGTAATCATTGTGGGTGATTTTAACATTCATGTTGACAACCCCCAGGACAGGGGGACCAAAGAACTGTGTTGTGTTTTTGAGAACTATGGACTGACTCAGCATGTGACAGAGCCCACGCACAATAAGGGGCACACTCTGGACCTGATAGTCTCCAAGGGTCTGAACATTTCCAAGGTTGTGGTGACTGACGTTGCTCTGTCTGATCATTCCTGTGTTTTCTTTAACGGCTCTATCTCTGTGCCCAAAAGTGTCCAAACAAAGATAATCAGAAAACGGTTTATCACTGAAAACACCAGTGAAACATTTACTCAGCTTTTCTCCTCTACACCCGCTCTCTCAGGGCTCTCAGTCACTGAGCTTGTAGATCATTTCAACTGTAAAATTACAAATGTTATTGATGCCAATGCTCCCACTAAGGTCAAAGTTGTCTCTGGTAAGAAAAGGTCTCCATGGAGAAATGTCTCACTGGTGAGAACAGAAAAAAAGAGTGTCGAAAAGCTGAACGAAGGTGGCGAAAAACAAATCTCCTGGTCCATTATAACACCTATAAAGAGAGACTTCGCATTTATAATTTGGAACTGAGGAATGCAAGGCGGTCCTTCTTCTCTGATATTATCTCTAGAAACAATAATAATTCACGTGCTTTGTTTGCTACTGTCGATAGGTTAACAAACCCTCCAGTACCAGTAGCATCTGAACTTTTATCTACCAAGGCCTGCAATGACTTTGCCTCCTTCTTCAAAGAAAAAATTCAAAAGATTAGACAAACAGTCAGTGCCTCCATATCAAGTCCAGGATGTGTGTTCTCACAGTGTTCAAGCAGAACTAGTTCCAATATGACTGAGTTTCATGCGATCAACCATAAAAACCTGGAGGACATTATACAACATCTGAAAACCTCCTCCTGTTGCCTTGATATTCTACCAACGGGTGTTTTCAAAAATGTCTCGAATTGTTTGTCTTCTGATCTTCTACAGATTGTGAACACATCTCTTCTTTCAGGAATCTTTCCACAGGCCCTGAAAACTGCAGTAATCAAGCCACTCTTAAAAAGAACAATCTAGACACATCCCAAATGAACAACTATAGGCCGATATCAAACCTTCCGTTCTTAAGTAAAATCATTGAAAAAGCAGTTTTTCAACAACTCAATTATTTCTTGTCACTAAACAACAGCTTTGATACCTTTCAGTCGGGTTTCCGACCACACCACAGCACTGAGACGGCTCTCGTTAAGGTCTTTAATGACATCCACCTTAACACAGATAATGGCAAAATTTCAATCTTAGTATTACTTGATCTCAGTGCTGCATTTGACACGGTCGACCACGACATATTACTAGACCGATTGGAAAACTGGGTTGGTCTTTCTGGCTCAGTACTAAACTGGTTTGAATCCTACTTACAGAATAGGGATTACTTTGTGTCAATAGGTAATTATACATCTTCTGTTTAACATCTACATGCTTCCACTGGCTCAGATTATGGAAAACAACAAAATAAGTTACCATAGTTATGCGGGCAACACACAAATTTACATAACCTTATCGCCAGGGGACTATAGTCCAATACAAAAACTGACTAAGTGCATTGAACAAATTAACGGCTGGATGTGCCAGAACTTTCTGAAATTAAATGAGGGAAAAACTGAGGTGGTTGTTTTTGGAGCAAAAGAGGAACGATTAAAAGTCTGCGCTCAGCTTCAAACAACAATGTTAAAAACAACAGACAAAGCCAGAAATCTTGGTGTAATCATGGACTCTGACCTGAACTTTAACAGCCACATTAAGACAATTACAAAGTCAGCCTATTATCACCTTAAGAATATATGTGTCAACAGGATTTGGAAAAACTAGTCCATGCTTTCATCTTCAGTAGACTTGACTACTGTAACGGGTCTTTACAGGTCTCCTAAAAATCCATCAGACAGCTGCAGCTGATTCAGAATCCTCAGAACTAAGCTGCTCCAGCTCTGAGTCCTCACTAAGACCAAGAGACTGGATCACATCACTCCAGTTCTGAAGTCCTTACACTGGCTTCCTGTGCCCCAAAGAATTGATTTCAAAGTTCTTTTGCTAGTTTATAAATCACTAAATGGTTTAGGGCCAAAATACATTTCTGATCTGCTAGTACACTATGACCCCCCCAGACCTCTCAGGTCATCTGGGACAGGTCTACTTTCTGTCCCCAGAGTCAGAACTAAACAGGGGGAAGCAGCGTTCAGTTTCTATGCTCCTCATATCTGGAACAAACTCCCAGAAACCTGCAGGTCTGCTGCTACTCTCAGTTCTTTTAAATCAATGCTGAAGACCTTTCTTTTTGATGTTGCCTTTCTTTAAATTATGCTCATTTCTTTAATGTTTAATTACTTATACTGCACTGTAACTTTTATTCCTATGGTTTATCTGTTTTTATTTTTTTATTTTTAAACTGTTTTTATTTTTTTTTAACTGTTTTTGTGTAAAGCACTTTGAATTGCCCTGTTGCTGAAATGTGCTCTACAAATAAAGCTGCCTTGCCTTGCCTATATAAAAGAGACTTCAGATACAGTATTAGGGACCACTAAGGTCTATATAAAAGAGACTTCAGATACAGTATTAGGGGACCACTAAGGTCTATATGAAAGAGACTTCATATACAGTATTAGGGGACCACTAAGGTCTATATAAAGAGACTTCAGATACAGTATTAGGGGACCACTAAAGTCTATATAAAAGAGACTTCATATACAGTATTAGGGGACCACAAAGGTCTATATAAAAGAGACTTCAGATACAGTATTAGGGGACCACTAAGGTCTATGTAAAAGAGACTTCAGATACAGTATTAGGGGACCACTAAGTTCTATATAAAAGAGACTTCAGATACAGTATTAGGGACCACTAAGGTCTATATAAAAGAGACTTCAGATACAGTATTAGGGACCACTAAGGTCTATATAAAAGAGACTTCAGATACAGTATTAGGGACCACTAACGTCTATATAAAAGAGACTTCAGATACAGTATTAGGAACCACTAAGGTCTATATAAAGAGACTTCAGATACAGTATTAGGGACCACTAAGGTCTATATAAAAGAGACTTCAGATACAGTATTAGGGACCACTAAGGTCTATATAAAAGAGACTTCAGATACAGTATTAGGGACCACTAAGGTCTATATAAAGAGACTTCAGATACAGTATTAGGGACCACTAAGGTCTATATAAAAGAGACTTCAGATACAGTATTAGGGACCACTAAGGTCTATATAAAAGAGACTTCAGATACAGTATTAGGGACCACTAAGGTCTATATAAAAGAGACTTCAGATACAGTATTAGGGACCACTAAGGTCTACATAAAGAGACTTCAGATACAGTATTAGGGACCACTAAGGTCTATATAAAGAGACTTCAGATACAGTATTAGGGACCACTAAGGTCTATATAAAAGAGACTTCCGATACAGTATTAGGGGACCACTAAGGTCTATATAAAGAGACTTCAGATACAGTATTAGGGGACCACTAAGGTCTATATAAAAGAGACTTCAGATACAGTATACAGCCAAAAAGCACCATGTCATGGGACCTTTAAAGATACAGAGCTTATGTAGATACTCAACTACTACAGTATGTCAACAGAAGTATGTTGAAATATAACTCCTAGCTCATGTAAAAGAAGAAAATTATTGTAATCTTTCTAATCTTTCACCACTCACTACTACTGAAGTGGTGTGTTTTTATGAAGGTGTTCTGAGGTGTGCAGCAATCAAGAGCGTCTCTAATTCAAACCATTATAATTTTATAAATTGCTTCATAATAAGTTATAGTTCTAGTGGTTTTATGTTATGAAAGTTACCTAAACTATTAAACTCCCTGGTCTGAGTAAAGGTCTTTCTGTTAAATGCATTAATGCATACCTGATCATGTTTTGTGTGACTGTTATATTTGGTGCAAGACGTGTTTCAGCAGCTACCAAGAAAACTGGAATCTACTCAACTATTTGTTGTGCAGACATGGTGTGATCCTCTATAGCCTAGAGTTTATATTTCCCAGTGCAGTAGGTGTGTCTCAGTATCTGTGGAAAGATACTGCTAACCCACTTAAACAGTAACCACTGCACCTTGGATTTCATTAAGGGGGCCAGGACCCTTTTCATTTATAAAGATCAAAAATAAAATAAAAAGCTGTAATTGTAGATTTACATAATTATTATAATTATTATAACACCCTGGGCTGAGGAAATGTTGTACTGTTAAATGCACTGACTACATTTACATGCATATAAAATTCCAGTTTTCCACCAATGGCGAACTTGTTGGACCACGTAAACACAGCGTCCCTCTTTCATTCCTTCAACCATCTTCTTGATAAAGTTAGTGCATATGCTAAAACCTGTTGATATCCAAGTCTTTGATCATGTTTAAAGTATCTGTGTGTCTCCATTTCTTCTGGGCATCTCTACCAGGTCCTCAGCCATTCAAACTGTCTGCTGGTTGGTTTGAGTACAACAACCATAGCAACACCCAGAGCAGACTGGAACGGCCTGCTACATTGCATGTGTAACAAATGCAGAGCGGATGAGCCAACACTACACTTCCACTACAGTATAACCAATGAAACTGGCTACACCGGACACGAGAGCAGCGGGGTATTGGTGCATATGTTCCTGCTCTGCTTCCTCCTGCTCTTCTATTTATGTGGTAGATCTTTCAAATTACACTATTGATAGACAGGAAATTACTTAATGTCAAGTCAATATGCATATTGGCAGTTTGGTTTTGAGAGTTTCTGTTTTTATTTCTTGTTTCCCTCACCTGCGTCACTACATAACAGTTGACAGTATTTTAAGTTTCATTTTCCACCCACCACCACCCTAAACTGTCCCAAACTACGTCTAAAACCCAGATTGAGACACTTCTCACCAATGTGATGTATACATGTCCAAAGAATGCTTCTAAAATCCGAGTAATACCGGCATATCCCACATGTCTTAATAGGAAATTACTTAATTCGGAAACCGGTCTTTTCGGGATATCCAAACAGAATATGCTGTTTAAAACCTGTATCAAATTCAGAATATTGTCATATTAGGAATAATAGTGGAATATTAGTGTGCATGTACTCATAACTGCCTATCTGATATTTTTCCTGTGACTGTTAGATGATGGATGGGAGACGTGTCCCAGCAGCTACCAAGTAAAACTGGAATCTATCCAAGTATTCATTCCACAGGAGCAGCTCCTTTCTAACAACCCCCAATAAGAGCATGCTCAGGCCCGCTAACGGCATCTCTCCATGCATGGACGTTTTATTCTTGAGAGGAGATGAATAATACATTAGATAATAGATAAAGTTTGATCATATCTATCATATTTATAGTTACATTTACCAGTAGGCGTGTCTCACTTTCTGTGGAAAGACACTGCTCGAGTATTCTATCCACAAAAGCAGCGTTATCATGGGCATTATGGTCATTTGAATGGATTGTGTTGTAAAATAATACATTACATATAAATAAAAGAAAAAATATATGTTTGCATACACACCTATGATACATTGCATGCGTAACAAATGCAGAGCAGATGTTCCAACACTACACTTCCACTGTGATCAATGAAACTGGCCATGGACGTCACTAGGATTTAAAGACGGGGGTGCTTAGCCCAGGGTATTTGTAACTTGCGTTTGCAAAATCTTTGCACTCACATTTGTTGTTACTGCATCAGAGCTCCACTTATGTCAACAAGGAGGCAAGAAACCAAGATGTTAACAAGTAAAACGTGACAGACATATCCTCTTCTTCCATTTCTACTCTGTTAAGCAAACGTTACTGTAATGTTAGCTTTTAGACACGTCAACGCTGCATGGGGGGGGGGGGTTAGCTTAGGCCAGACTGTGCTCCTTATGAGTTCTTCCATAAGCAATGGCGTGAATGCTATCTGTCTGCTCATGTAAATGTGTGATAAAGTATTAATACTTGTTATGGTTTCTGTTGGTTTTGAGCTTCTGTTATTGTTTCCTGTTATTATTGTGCATTTGTTCTGTTTCCTGTTTTTTGTTATACTCTGTGTGTCCTCCCTTGTTGTCTAGTTATATTTCCTGTCTTGTGCTTGTCCCATGATTGTCTGCATGTCCTGCTTCCTGTTTTATTTTGATAGTCTGTTTTTCTGTCTAGTCTTGTCTACTTGTACTATCTGCCTTGTGTTGTCCCATCTCTGTCTCCACCCTGATGTGTTTCACCTGTTGTCTCACCTGTTCCTTGTTTGCTGGTTACCTCTTGTATTTAACCTCTGTGTTCCCTTTGTCTCGTGTCACATCCTTTGGTTTGTTCCTGTTGGTGTGTTCAGCGTTTGGACTCTTCCTTGTGGTCTTTCTTCCCTTGTGAGGTTTCCCCAGTTTCTGTGTTCCTGTTTTTTGTTTTACTTTTCTCTCTGGACTTTGTTTTTGCCTGCTTCCGTGTAAACTCCTGGTGTCATTTGTTTTTGCATTGTTGATCCCATTTTGTATTTCCCTGTCTTTCTTAATAAATCCTCAACATAAACTCTCTCCTGCCTGCCCGCCTAATCTCTGCGTTTGGGTCCTCAATTCCTTGAAGTGTGACAAATACCTCTATAAAATAAGTGAATTGAAATGCGTACTGTCTACCATCAAGCTGAGAAATAGGGAGGCCGGGCTAGCCCAGTTTGCAGAGTAGGCGCACCTATATGTATAGTAGAGGTTTAGTTCTCTATGTTGCGGCCACGGGTTGGACTCAGACCTGTGGCCCTTTGCTGCATGTCATTGCGCCTCTCTCTCCTCTTTCATGTCTTCTGTCCTGTGGAAATAAATGCTTAAAATGGCGCACAATAGGTGTTTGGGATATAGAACTGATAATGTTGGTCTTTACATTGGCTCCCTGTCCCTCAAAGATTTGATTTAAAATTAATACTGTTGGTGTACTGCAAAAATAAATTTCTGATGTGATCCAGACCCCTCAGGGTGTCAGGGAAAGGTCTGCTTTCTGTCCCCAGAGTCAGAACTAAACAGGGAGAAGCAGCGTTTAGTCTCTATGCTCCACATATCTGGAACAAACTCTCCAAAAGTGCAGGTCTGCTGTTGTTTTGTTCTTTTAAATCAAGGCTGAAGACCTGTTTGATGATGCCTTTCTATAAATATTTATTTATTTCTACCGCTACACTGTAACTTAACTTTTATTCCCACAAAGTCACAAATGATTTCCAGCGGGTAGACGGTGAAGGAATAACCTGACAATGATTCTAATAGTAATCCTATAGATTTACTGTTGATGCATTAAGAGTTGTGTGTTTGACTAAAGTTGGGATGAGAGGCATACAGCATCTTATATTTAAGAATGTTTGAGTCAACACAGAACATTTCAGCTTGACCTTTTAATTAAATATGATTAAAAGAGGGTTAGATAAGAGATCAGTTTGTGTAGCTGTCAGCCAAAGTGAACAGGAATGTTTGGAGAGCGAATCATTGTTCCACCCTGGGGTGATGAACCCGTTGCTGGGGTAATGATTTGCCCAGAGGCTTGTGGAGGGCCGTTATACAATAGGATCAAATCCTGTTGGTGATCTGCCCAGATTCCAGGGGTTTGTGTGTGCGGGCATGTCAGAGGGAGGGGTCACAGGTGTTCTGACAGGATATAAGGAATCTCACAGCATCAGATCATCACACTGGAAGCTCCAGTCAGAAGTCTAGAAGACACAACTCCTCTGATCTACACAACTTCACCAGGTGAGGCCAAACAGGGCGTACAGAGACAGAAGGTGATGATCAGATATACAGTAGACTATATATTTATACTTTTACTGAACTGTGTAAGGCTGTCAGTGTCAGACTAGACTCTACAAAAAATACTGTTCTTGTTATCACCATAGACCGTCTGTCTGTCTCTTAACTTTGTCGTCCTGTGTGTGTGTGTGTGTGTGTGTGTGTGTGTGTGTGTGTGTGTGTGTGTGTGTGTGTGTGTGTGTGTGTGTGTGTGTGTGTGTGTGTGTGTGTAAAGGAGAGTTGAACTATCAACACTCATACTACTTTAGAGCGGACATTAAGTACTGACGGCTGTGTTCACTTTCCTCAACAGGTTGGAGAAATGGCCTCAGATAACATGACCGTAGCTGCCCTGGGTCGACCTTTCACCCTGGGAATGCTCTATGATGCTCGCAGAGATAATCTGATCCCAGGTAAGTGTTGATTACATTATTATTAATAATATTTCTAAATACATCTGACTGTCCCAGTTCTACTGAAATCATTTCATTACATTGTAACACTACTTTAACCTCACCTCTTTAATATCCATATGCACTATTAAAATAATAAGGAAATTCTTTGTTATTCTACAATGTACAATAGTTGTGACCGATTATTAAATAAATATATTAGGGAAGTAGGATAAATTGTTGGTATATTATCCTGCGATGAATATGAAAAATGTAATTGTAATTACTGTAGCTGTAGCCCTTTTTACACCATCCTGGACTAGGGTTGTCCTATTTTCTCATGCTGCACTGTAACTATTATTCTTGTATTTTATACCTCTCTTCAGGGTGCAACTACCCAGTATCAGAGGGGTATGCAGCAACTATGTTTGGCCCCATACACTTTCATCTAATGTTAACCCTACCTGTTGTCTTCCTGTCTTTCCTGATCCACCATCCTCACACCTGAATGAATGAACTCACTGTTAAATCTAGCAGCCTACATTTAATTCTTAAATCAGCCTAGTGATGCATCAGATAAGACTCTTGTGCAGTAAGGTTGTGCTGCTGTTGGAATTACACACACACACCCACACACATTTTGTATTTTAAATATATATCTTTTCTTAACATTTATTGTGCATGCTACCTTATATTTTGCAGTTGTTATTTGACCTTAATCACATTGAGATATGTCATGCATGGGATTAGTACCATAGGGTTTAACCAAAATCTAAATGGAGCTATCAGCAATATTGGTTTGCATTGAGTTAGCAAACACTAGCTGGTCTGTTAACATGAATATTGGCAAGCCTCCAGTTTGGTAGCAGATCTATGCATGATTCCATGGTAAAGCAGAGTTATTGCATTAGTTATGTTTTACAGATTCTTATCATTGAAGATTTTGGTTGTGAACTTGTCTTGTGTTTGTAAACAAATGAATAAATAAAACTAACCAATGTGGGGGGGGTGAAGAACACATTTCTGTGATTATACTGAGTAAGTAGCCTAGAGCAACATTCTTTGATACATGCCTTGAAGCAGAGGGTTCATGGGTAACATCACTACCATAAACCCCCATTTGGCTGCTACATTCCCAGTGTTAGCAATCGCTAGCTGGTCTGTTAACATGAATATTTACAAGCCTCCGAGCACAGACGTCACACTTTAAATCCTACCTGTTGCCTTTTACCATCCACTTATTTAACTGCTGTCTCATCCCTTCCCATTCACTTCATCTCCTTTTCCCTCTTTCTTTTTCTACTTGTAGCCCCCGACAGCTTTTTTGCTTTATATATCTTTTTCCATAGACGACAACTCACTACTTGTAACTGCTCGTTCAGCGCTACCCGCCCCCCGCTCTCTGCGCCCCCGTCCCCCGTCCCTCGCTATTATTTTTTTACCAGTGCCAGCTTTGGCACCCCCCATGGCCCCTATTCACCGCATACAAAGCCACTTTTTGCACCACTGCCTCTCTGAGAGTAACAAAAGAGGCGCTATACTTGACAGTTGACCTAATTGGAATTAAAACTACCACTGATATGAAAGAACCGAATAGGAACATTATATGTGGACTATTAAATATTAGATCTCTGTCTTCTAAAGCAGTACTAGAAATTATCTGATATCAGATAATCAAAATGATCTATTCTGTTTTACTGAAACATGGCTGTGCAATGAAGAATATGTTAGTCTAAATAGATCCACTCCTCCCAGTCATAATACTCACATTCCTAGAGGTTCAGTCCAAGGAGGGGGGGTTGCAGCCATCTTTGATTCAATCCTGTTAATTATTTCTGAACCTAAACTAAATTGTAATTCATTTGAAAGCCTTGTTCTTATTCATCAACCTCCAACATGGAAAACACTACAGCTAGTTATGTTTGTTGTTTACTGAGCTTGAGGGCCTGTTGCACAAAACCAGGATAAGGGATTAAGCCGGGATATTTAAGTTGTCCTGGATGAATTTAGCTTTGACTTGGTTGCACAAAACCAGGTTTAATTAAACCCAGCCAAGTAACCATCGAGATTTATTCTTTGCGGCTAGCCTGGTCCAGAGCAGGCTAACAGCCAGCCAGGCTAACAGCCAGCCAGGCTAACAGCCAGCCAGGCTAACAGCCAGCCAGGCTAACAGCCAGCCAGGCTAACAGCCAGCCAGGCTAACAGCCAGCCAGGCTAACAGCCAGCCAGGCTAACAGCCAGCCAGGCTAACAGCCAGCCAGGCTAAGATTAATCCTGGAGTCTCATGTGTTAAATCAGGTGCCTCTGATCCAAAATAAACGTCTTTAAGTTACTCCGTTGTCTTCTGAATGTGTTCTGCTTTATTTTATTAACATGCATTACTTGTCACTATTGTTTGTCACACATGAGTCTGATTTAAACCCTACTGTAGCAGTTGTTTGGATGGTTAGAAATGGTTGCACTGGCACCCAGATGTGAAGTGGCAATCGGAGAGTTGGGACTTTCCCTGTGGGACGGTAGTGTGTCGAGGTTGTGAGGGCCGGTATTGTTAATAGTTATTGATAATTGATAATATTGATAATAGTTATATATTATTGTTATAGTTACAAGAAAAATGTGGAGTGACTGGTAGGATAAGTAGATATTTTTAGATCCTTACACATTCAGTCAGTCCACTGTTGTCTGTTGGGCTTTTTCTCTCCATTTGATAACAGCTGTATTTCCCTTTATGAATATTATATTCTTCACCTCCTCGTTACTTTCCATTAGAAGCTGCTGCTCAGCAGGTGAAACATATGCCGCATGCGTCTTCTCTATTTCTGCATCAGTAAATCTGTGATCGATACCGTGGTGTAATTAAGAAAGCCGTGAACGTGAACTTATCCCAGCTATCTACACCTGGCTTGACATAGCTCCACCTGTTCATCCTGGTTCGGCTAACGTGAAACCGATTAAGCCGCGATGAGCAGATCACACTAAGTCAAGCTGCGCTTTTTCACTTATTCTGGATATCTTCATTCTACTTTCGTGCAACAGGCCCAAGGTCCATATCCTGAAATTTTTATCTGAATTCTGAGTTTTTATCCTTAAATCAGACAGAGTACTTATTGTACTGTGGGTCTTAACAACAATAGCCTTTCAACTCACTACTCACTGAATCAACATTACACAACGCTTTTATTCAAAGCAAATTACAATTGCTATATATGTCAGACGTTGCACGCCTCTGGAGCAATTTGTTTTTTTGTTTTTTTTGCTCAGGGACACATTGGTTAATGTATTACAGTGAGATTCAAGCCCAGGTCTCCCACACCAAAGGCTAGTGTCATATCCATTGCGCCATCACCACCCCATCACAATTGTGAGATCAGCGAGGCAGTCGTAAGAGAAGAAAACTAAGTGCTTGAGTAATACTAGTGTAGTTTAAATACAATCCAGGCACTTAGCCACTAAATCAAACAAAGCAGAGTTGAGTAAGTTTTTGCTGGAGCAGCATATCATCCGTGAGGCGGAGCACCGGACATGAGACCATACGCTTACCGTAAACGTCAGCACGTCAACCAACATACAGAGGGGAGTACTGTTCTCTGTTCAGTCGCAGAGTGTAATTGCACACGCTGTCCTCTGATAGATCAGATAGATCACCAAAATAATTTCCCTGCTTTATCAGATGACTGATGTTTTCCAATTTCTATAGGTATGACATTGTGGGATGATAAAACTCTAAAAGGCAAGATAACTGAAACCTCTCAGCGCACCAGTGGTTCTTATATTTCTACATCTGACACCACTGAATCCAAGTGCAATCTGCTGGATGTTGAAGTTTCTCTGAAGGCCAGTGTCCTGGGTGGACTGTTTGAAGTCGGAGGATCTGCCAAGTATCTGAATGATAAGAAGAAATTCTACAATCAGAGCAGGGTGACGTGTCAGTACAAAGCTACCACCAACTTCAAGCAGTTAATGATTGAACAACTATCCATGCAACCCCAACAGATGGATGTCATTAAGAAGAGCTCAGCAACACATTTAGTCACAGGCATCCTTTATGGGGCAAATGCTTTCTTTGTGTTTGACAGTGAGAAGTTAGATGCCAGCAGTGTTCAAGACACCCAGGTCAACATGTACGCTGCAGTAAACATGTTACAGTTGGTTCAAGTTAAGGCGGAAACTCAGGTCAAGCTGACTGAGGAACAAAAAGCCCTGACTAAGAAATTATCCTGCAAATTCTACGGAGACTTCATTCTTGATAGAAACCCTGCAACATTTGAAGATGCATTGAAGGCCTACGAACAACTCCCAAAGCTACTGGGAGAGAAAGGAGAGAAGTCTGTTCCAATGAAGGTCTGGCTGATGCCGCTGAAGAATTTCCACCCCGAAGGTGCTGAGCTTACAGGAGGGATTAAGGACAGTCTAGTGAGTAAGGCGCTGTATAGTGTAGAAGATTTAAAGGAAAAACAAATAAGATGCAACGATTCTCTGGAAGACAAAGTGGCGGAGCAGTTTCCTGTGATTCGAGAAGAGTTGAGCACTTTCCAAACATTGTGTGGTAGTTATGCATCTAACCTCCAGAAGGCTTTGGCAAAGAAACTTCCCTCCATCCGTGAAGGAAAAGAAGATGAGAGCTCACTAGACCAACTGTTTGACAACAGAGACAAGTCACCATTCAGTCAGGAAAAACTAACCAAGTGGCTGGATCGTAAAGAGAGAAATCAACGTCATCAGATCCTGTGTAGATACCATGGAGGGAACAAAGATCGTCCCAAATCAGACAGAGCTGGACAGAGTGGTTCTTGCTCCAGGTGTAGAACATGTTCTGTGCTTTGTTTTCACCTCAGTGGAAAGGGGTGATACCGACCTTGATGTGATGGCCGACTACTTGCACTTCCCTAAATTAGGAAGCACCAATGAAGATCCATGGTTCTACTCAGCTGAAGTTTTCACCAAAATGAGAGAAAAAGCCAAAGCTTTCCATAACATTGCCAACGGACTGAAGAACAGCAGTCGATTCAGTTTCCTCATAGCAACCATTGCTAACAAGAAACACACAGGAGCAACCATCTACCATTACAAGAACGGCATTCTGGTCACTGAAGACTTTACAAAGCCTGTCCTCCCTCCTGTGGAGACCATCACAGACAGAAGAGATCTGATCTGGTGTAAGTCTGTTTTTATGCTTTTTAATTTAAAAACCTGCTGTATTAATAACTCTCCTCCAGAAACCCGTTTGACCATCAGAATAACTGATTGTTTTGGTCTCTCCATCAGATGCCTGTGATCTCAACCTGGACCCAAACACTGCAAACTGCAACCTCATTCTGTCTGAGGGCAACAAGAAGGCAACACGTGGATTACGGCAGTCCTATCCTAATCACCCAGAGAGGTTTACATACAAAGACCAGGTGTTGTGCAAAGAGAGCTTATCTGGGCAGCATTACTGGGAGGTGGGGTGGGATTCAGACAGTGCTCATAATGTTAAAATTGCTGTTGCATACAGGGACATTAATAGAAAATCAGAGTCAGAGAGCGAATTTGGATGTAATCCTCAATCGTGGACTTTCGAAAATTTTAAGTCGTTTCTGCTAATGACAATGGTAAACTCACTTTATGTAATGAACAATAAGGAGACTTTGTGGCGCACTTCCTCTGATGGCTGTAGCAGAGTTGGGGTGTATCTGGACTGGCCTGCTGGCACTCTGTCCTTCTACAGAGTCTCCTCTGACACACTGAAGCACCTCTACACCTTTCGCACCACATTCACTGAGCCTGTTCATGCAGGACTCGCGGCCGTTATTCCTGAGCCAGGAATCTTTTTGCCAGGTACATTCATCTATGTGCACCTGCATCCAGTTGAATAAGAGCAATGACTTGTTAGATTCTTGGTCTGTAAATATGGATATGGGTTTACATTTGATCTTAAATGTGCTTCACAAATGTAACCACTGCATTCAGACCCAGAGGGACCAGGAACTTTGATGTAATCAGGTGGCTGAATGTGGGATTATCTGTCAATATGTTCATGTTGATTTGATGCACAGCCTTCGTCTGAAACTGGTTACTACTTCAGATTTATAGGAAGTTTAAACTTCCGTTGCTTGAAAGATAACACATATAGTTTTAATATTACATTTGTATTCTAATTCTTGATACTTAAAAATAAAGAGCTTGTATTAATACTTGATAATTGCTTTGTCGTAACTAGTATGTTGAAATAAAACTCATAACTGATGTAAAAGAAAAAATGATTAACTTGTTTTGTTGGTGATGGGATATAAAGAAGCATTTTGTTTTTTTTCTTTTCTTCTTTGTGCAGTATTTCTTTAAATAGTTGTCTTTTCAGAACACTTTTCAAAATGGTTAGTGCTTCATAATCAATTTAAGCTTTCATGGCGTGGTACATCACGGATAACTCATTCTGTAACTTTGTATTCTATCTCCTGATACTTAAAGATACTGAGCTTATAGCAATACATATCAATACAACAATACTATGTCAATCCAAGTTATTATAACTTATAGCTCTAGAAGAAATGGGGGGGGGGGTCACTGTTAACAGCATTTAGTTGCAAACCCTGCTGATGTTTTCAGAGATGAAGAAATGTCAGATTCCTGTGACACTGCAACACCTGTTGGATATGTTGACTCTCTTCTTGAGCAGAATATTCAATAAAGTGGAGACCTGACTTCACCACTGTGTGCTACTTTATTTCTTTAAAATTAAAACGTTGACTGTACACACATACATAAGCATGTTTAATGCAAAGAATCCTACAATGATAGAACATAACTCCTCAGAGGACTTTATATAACCTTCTTCAGTGGCATAAGAACACAGATTAAAGTAATATTTGATAAGATCTCACATTGACTTTAACCCTTGTGTTGTCTTCCCATCAAAATGGAAAATCAACACTTTTGTTGTGCCTTTTTTATCAATGTTTTTAACTTTTTATTATGATTTTTTTTTTTTCAATGTCACTTTTTCAACTTTTAATACTAAATTAATTTTAGTTTTACAGTTATTTTTGGAAATTTATGGTCAATAAACCTAATTTATAGGAAATTATACCTAAAATTATAACTTTTATTATTCATTGCATACTCACATGTTTTAATGCAAAACAATGATCCATCCATCTCCATCCACTTATCCGGTATCGGGTCGCGGGGGCAGCAGCTCCAGTAAGGGACCCCAAACTTCCCTTCCCGAACCACATCAACCAGCTCCAACTGGGGATCCCGAGGCGTTCCCAGGCCAGGTTGGAGAGATAATCCCTCCACCTAGTCCTGGGTCTCCCCCCGAGGCCTCCTCCCAGCTGGACATCCCTCCACCTAGTCCTGGGTCTTCCCCGAGGCCTCCTCCCAGCCGGACGTCCCTCCACCTAGTCCTGGGTCTTCCCGAGGCCTCCTCCCAGCCGGACGTCCCTCCACCTAGTCCTGGGTCTTCCCCGAGGCCTCCTCCCAGCCGGACGTCCCTCCACCTAGTCCTGGGTCTTCCCCGAGGCCTCCTCCCAGCTGGACGTCCCTCCACCTAGTCCTGGGTCTTCCCCGAGGCCTCCTCCCAGCTGGATATGCCTGGAACACCTCCCTAGGGAGACGTCCAGGGCATCCTAAAATGATAAAACATAAATCGTCAGAGGACTTGATACAACCTTCCTTCTTCAGTGTCATAAGAACACAGATTAAAGTAATATTTGATAAGATCTTAGATTGACTTTAACAGGATGGCTGCTGTCATCAATTGCTAAATTTGGATGTCTTTCAAAAGTTTGGGAAACCATCTTCTGTTGAGTTTGTATTCCATTATGCAAGTGGAAGCTTGTTATCCTAAATTTCTAATACTAGCATTGATTGTCATTAAAACGCTACCAAACCTGAGGTCATATTTACAATTCATTGTCCATCTGGTTTTATTTTCTAAAAAAACTTGTGAAACATCAGCAGTCAATCTATGAACATAATTTTTTCACTAAAGGCACTTTTTTTATTTTACTATGTATAACTCTTTACATAACTATGTTGTTGTACTTCTATGGGCTAACAGTTTGATCAGACATACATTTCAATGCCCTCTTCCTCTGTAAATGGACAGTGTTACATGGCTATGCTGCCGCCTGCTGGTAGGGGCAGTAATTACAATGATGTCTAGACTCAATCACACGTCTGTGATTTGCGATGATAGTACAGAGGAACGTTTGCCTTTAACACAGCGACAGTAATAACCTAATAAACCCTTATTACTGAGATTACATTACATTCTGCATTTTCATTCAATAAACAAATAAGCAATAATAGCTCACACATAAAATAGCACCATGGTGAATTAGCCTACTGTTGCTAACTCATAAATCCTGCATAACATGGTCCCGTACCTACAGGACATCATACTTACTTATTGATGCAGAGCAGTGTCCATAAACTTAGTCCAATGAGGGGAGAAAGGAAAGTGTGATAGTGTTCCATGGTAACGCCTTTTCTCTCTCAACTACTGCATGCTTAATTGTGTTAATAGTCCATGGCTGCTACTGACAGGAGAGAGAGAGAGAGAGAGACACAGTCTACTCAAAGCAATGGTTTTTTCACAAATAGGTTGTAGGTAAGGGAAATATCTTCCACTTAACGGGCCCCATCTTGACTTGCACCCTGTGCAGCACAGTGCAAGCCTGACACAAGTGTTAATTTCCGTCCAGCACCGTGACTAGGATTAGCGTGTGTTTGACAGGGTGGGGGCGTGGCCAGCCATAACCCTAATAGGGTCATATATGAAAATTTGTTAAAGCCTCTGAACACACAAACAGGTAATTTCAGTTATGCTGGCTGATTAGACCTCTGCTCGGGGAAGCTTTGATGACCAATAAGAAGGATGAAGGTGTCATTTGTACCGCCTAACAGATGGAATACAGCTATCAGAAGTCTTAGGAAGACGTCAATGAATCAGTGTAAACACACAGTCCTGAGAAGAGGTCCAACCAGCCAGGTGAAGTGGAAACACCTGTGTGGGTGTTCAGAGCCTTCAACGTGACTTCCTGAGGAGGACAGTTATAGGCCTAGTAGTGTTTAAACTGACATAATGTTACACAAAGCTGAAGAGGACAAGCACAGGTGGAACTGATAACTGTGTCGGTGGGGGGTGCAAGCCCAGAGTTTAGCTGCTCTTTAACAGTGAAAATGTACAACGGTGCATTAAAATAATGATTAATCTTTAGTGAGAGGAAACAAACACACGCAGGATGTAATTCTATGGCCAACGGATGAAGATTCATGGTGGATCCACCAGAAGAGCCTTCTACCTTTAGACTTTTCTGCTGTTTTTGACAATCAACCCCTGTCATGAGTGTTTAATCTTGGCTCACAGTTGGAGCCCAGTGGGGGGGTAGAGGCTGAGTGGACGGGTCATATCAGACCGTGGAGGGCAACATTGAATGAGAGGCTTGCAGGACACTGTAGAGACAGATATATGTATATGTACATGTATATATATACTGTATGTATATCAAAATGTTTTGACTTCCTGTTCAAGACCTACATTCTTCATAGACTGAGGACCCACAGACTTTGGTGCACATTCTCGCAAAATTCGTAAGGGTTTAGGGTTGTCCCGATTTTGAGTTTCAAAGTGCGTGAGGGTTTGAGTACACACTTACCAAACCCTTTCCGTGAGTGTGCATCAAAGCAGAGTTCACCAAAGGGAATTACCCACAGTTCACAGCATTGTGAGGTTTACTGTGGAGCCCAAAGAGAAATTCTAAAAATAACAAAGGTAAAAACATTGGCATATATAAAATGGATTATATAAAATGGTTACTGCGCAGCCTCAACTGAGCTTGAAGACGTAGATGTGACGTGAGCAACCTGTCTGAAAACTGTAAATCTTCTGGTAGCTGTGCAAGAGAAATCTCATTCATTCCCAATCAGCAGAGACGGAGAGGTAGGTATATGTTAGGGGATACACATATATACATATAGGCACAGGGTAATTATTGCTAACTAAAATGCTAGTTAATATTAGTAGGAGCTCCGACAAACAGTTGGACAAATTTTGCAATTAGCCAGCAATCTTCGTAAAACGGCACATATTTGACATCTACATAGTTGATTTCTCGCATTAGAACGTCTCAGAAGCAAATTTAGTGATGAAATAGCAGACGAATAATGTATACAATTTCTGAGATTAGAAGAGCTCAGATCAGTGGTGTAGCCGTAAATGTTGGGGCGTGACAAAGGTAGAGATTAGAGCCAAAAAGGGAGGAGCCACCGAGTCGATGTCAACTCAGTGGCTCGTTGAAATCTGCCCGTTTTCAGAGGCAGTTTCAAATTGTGAGATTTTCAGAGGAAAGGTGTCTGTGGGATTTTGAGGTTCTATGTATGTCCTATTTACCCACCAAACTGGCGTTATTCAACTATGACAAGGTCAAATCATTTGCATTGGCTTTGCATTCTATCACCCCTCTAAGGTACTTTCAGCACCCTGGACAGCGTCTCTGTCTTGATTCAGAGCAGCTTTCTGTGTGAGAGAACAGCTCCCAGAGTTAGCACCATGGACAGCGTCTCTGTCCTCACACAGAAAGCTACTCTGAGTTTAGACAGATCCCAGAGTCAGCACCATGGACAGCGTTCCTGGCACGAGGCTGAAGAGCTTCACATTTCCAATCAACAAACAAGTCAAAAACATAAAGTGAGTGTGTAAATAAAAACATTTAATTAATAAAGGGCTGTGGGTTAATTCCGTATTCCCACATTTTTTTTATTAACTGATTCATGAAAATATATAAACATAATTTACTTTAGTTTAGTCATCCACTGCAGCCTCACTTCATATAGTCTGGATCAGGAAAGTTATCATTGCATATCAGAAAAACAAGCTGTATTTATGTTGTTTATGCAGTTAATGGTGTGAATTATTGTAAATTATGGGGCGACTTCATGGAGACTGATGTTTCTTTCTTTTGGCCCCTACAGCAATTCCTAGGTCGACATGCAGACAAAGACAAAATTATACAAACAAAAACTTTTTATATCCAGACAAAGACTAAAAACTCTGTAAAAAGCTAATAATTGGAGCTTGATTTGAAATTGTTCTCTTAGCCCTCATGTGTTTCCTCGGGTCAAATTTCACCCATTTTTAATAGTTTTTTTCATGTCAAAAATATGGGACATTGAAATAAGTGACAACATGGTACAAAGAAAAGTGTCAAACGTGACAGAATGTAGGTAAAAGTGTCAAACGTTGAAAAAATGACAAAATGTCACATTAAACAATGCAAATGGAGAAAAACAGACAAAAAAACAACGTTAAGATCGGGACAACACTTTTTTTTCATGGTCGATGGGAAGACAACACAAGGGTCAAACATCAGGATTATTCTATCACTTTCTGATGAGGTGTGATGGAACTTTACAGCCTGTAGGTGTCCCTGTTGGGACTTTAGATGAAAACTCATCCATCTAACCATGGAGTCATGTACTACATGAGTGTTGTTTCTGTCTTAGAGCATGGAGACAGGATATGAAATGATTTAATGTAAATGACATGTAAAATAGATCCACCTTAAATCTTATAAACTGTCTTCTATTGCATCATAAGCACAATGCTTCTTTATTACAAGCTACCCATTGGTCTATCCCGCAGACATGAACATCATTAATAACTCATGATTGAAATACTTCAGTTGTTTCATTAATGTATTGTTCTTACATCAACTCATGAGATACTATTCATTATTCTACATGAACTACTAGGCTTTATTAATCAACATGTTCATGATAATTCATGGACCTTAAAGTGTTACCAAAAAAAGTAAAGATGTATTCCTTTAATATTAGTCGAAATAAATCCTACTTTCTGCTTTTCGAACTCAGACATTAGGTATAATTTCCTATAAATTAGGTTTATTGACCATAAATTTCCAAAAATAACTGTAAAACTAAAATTAATTTAGTATTAAAAGTTGAAAAAGTGACATTGAAAAAAAAATTCATAATAAAAAGTTAAAAACATTGATAAAAAAGGCACAACGAAAGTGTTGATTTTCCATTTTGATGGGAAGACAACACAAGGGTTAAAGTCAATGTGAGATCTTATCAAATATTACTTTAATCTGTGTTCTTATGACACTGAAGAAGAAGGTTATATAAAGTTCTCTGAGGAGTTATGTTCTATCATTGTATGATTCTTTGCATTAAAGATGTTTATGTATCATGAACAACAAAGGTTATAATCTTTGGTACAGTCAACGTTTTAATCTAAAAGAAATAAAGTAGCACACAGTGGTGAAGTCAGGTCTCCACTTTATTGAATATTCTGCTCAAGAAGAGAGTCAACATATCCAACAGGTGTTGCAGTGTCACAGGAATCTGACATTTCTTCATCTCTGAAAACATCAGCAGGGTTTGCAACTAAATGCTGTTAACAGTGACCCCCCCCTCTATTTCTTTTACATGACTTGTTTGCATTGTGTTGAAAAAACAATTGTGTATCAATATTAGCTGTTTCTTTATGTATCAGCATGTAGAATAGAAAGGTACAATAAAAATATTGATCTGGCATTATCTAACCCTAAACCCTTGTGGAGCACGGACTAGTTTAAGAAGAAGGCTGGGCATCGAATCAATAACAACTGATTAACAGGAAAATACATTTCTTCAACCCAAAGTTAAGGCTAAGGTACAGAGTTACCAGAAAAACTTAATGATTCCTCTTGTATTCTGAAAAGACAACTATTTAAAAATAAGGCACTAAGAAGAAAATGAACAAAATGCTAAATTAAACAATAAGGTCATTTATATCCCATCACCAAGATGATCATTTCAACAAGTTTATCATTTTTACATCAGCTATGAGTTATATTTCAACAGACTAGTGTTGACAAAAGCAATTGTATCAATATAAGATATTTGTCTTTAAGGATCAGGAAGTAGAATACAAAGTTGAAATAAGAAGAATGATCTGTGATGTACCACGTGATGGAACTGATTGTGAAGCACTAACCAGTTTGAGAAGAAGGCTGCACATCAAATCAACAACTGATTAACAGGAAAATACATTTCCTCAACTCTATAAACATCAGCAATGTCCTCAACATCTAACATCAATTCTCTCATTAATACAGTAGTCAATGATGGAACCCAAAGTGGAGGTTGAGGTTCAGACGGGTCCAACAGAAAAACTTGGATTCTGAGAACAATTTAAAAAAAGTAAGTCACAAAGAAGAAAAGGAACAAAATGCTAAATAAAACAATTATTTTACATGAGCTGTGAGTTATATTTCAACATACAGGTGTTGATAAAGAAATTGAGTTTTTATATACTTCCTGTATCTGAAATATCAAGTAGTAAGCAATAAAAGTTGTGTGAAGAAATGTGTAAAGTATCAGCCAGTTTTAGAACAAAGGCTGTGCATCAACACACAAACACACACACACACACACACAGATAAATAAAATGTGATGTTCAGTTGTTCTTTAACCTTTAAATGTAAACCCAGATTCCTTTTGATGGACTAAGAATCTGAGAAGTATTTGTTATTACTCCTATTCAAGTGCACAGGTACGCATTGGTTTCTGGATAATAGACCGCGAGTCCTGCATGAACAGGCTCAGTGAATGTGGTGCGAAAGGTGTAGAGGTGCCTCAGTGTGTTAGAGGAGACTCTGTAGAAGGACAGAGTGCCAGCAGGCCAGTCCAGATACACCCCGACTCTGCTACAGCCATCAGAGGGAACAGGACTGGTCCACAAAACCACTTGATTGTTCTTTGCAGAAAGGAGTTTATCAACATCATATTTTGATTTTCGAAAGTCCACGATTGAGTATTACATCCAAAATCACTCTCTGACTCTAATTTCTTATTAATGTCCCTGTATGCAACAGCAATTTTAACAAGACAAACACTGGCGGTTTCCCACCCCACCTCCCAGTAATGTTGCCCAGATAAACTCTCTTTGCACAACACCTGGTGTTTGTATGTAAACCTCTCTGGGTGATCAGGATAGGACTGCGGTCCTTTACATGTTGCCTTCTTGTTTCTCTCAGACAGGATGAGGTTGCAGTGTGCAGTGTTTGGGTCCAGGTTGAGATCACAAGCATCTGATGAAGAAAACCCCCAAAAAAATGTGTTATCAGTTATTTTGATGGTCAAACATGTTTCCGGAGGAGAGTTATTAATACAGCATGTTTTTAAATTAAAACAGCATGGAAACAGACTTACACCAGATCAGATCTCTTCTGTCTGTGATGGTCTCCACAGGAGGGACAACAAGCTTTGTAAAGTCTTCATTGACCAGAATGCCGTTCTTGTAATGGTGGATTGTTGCTCCTGTGTAGTTCTTGTTTGCAAAGGTTGCTATGAAGAAACGGAATCGACTGTTGTTCTTCAGTCCTTTGGCAAAGTGATGGAAAGCTTTGGCTTTTTCTCTCATTTTGGTGAAAACTTCAGCTGAGTAGAACCATGGATCTTCTTTGGTACTTCCAAATTTAGGGAAGTGCAAGTAGTCGGCCATCACATCAAGGTCGGTATCACCCCTTTCCACTGAGGTGAAAACAAAGCACAGAACATGTTCTACACCTGGAGCAAGAACCACTCTGTCCAGCTCTGTCTGATTTGGGACGATCTTTGTTCCCTCCATGGTATCTACACAGGATCTGATGACGTTGATTTCTCTCTCTTTACGATCCAGCCACTTGGTTAGTTTTTCCTGACTGAATGGTGACTTGTCTCTGTTTCAAACAGTTGGTCTAGTGAGCTCTCATCTTCTTTTCCTTCACGGATGGAGGGAAGTTTCTCCGCCAAAGCCTTCTAGAGGTTAGATGCATAACTACCACACAATGTTTGGAAAGTGCTCAACTCTTCTCGAATCACAGGAAACTGCTCCACCACTTTGTCTTCCAGAGAATCGTTGCATCTTATTTCTTTTTCCTTTAAATCTTCTACACTATACAGCGCCTTACTCACTAGACTGTCCTTAATCCCTCTTGTAAGCTCAGCACCTTCGGAGTGGAAATTCTTCAGCGGCATCAGCCAGACCTTCATTGGAACAGACTTCTCTCCTTTCTCTCCCAGTAGCTTTGGGAGTTGTTCATAGGTCTTCAATGCATCTTCAAATGATGCAGGGTTTCTATCAAGAATGAAGTCTCCGTAGAATTTGCAGGATAATTTCTTAGTCAGGGCTTTTGTTCCTCAGTCAGCTTGACCTGAGTTTCCGCCTTAACTTGAACCAACTGTAACATGTTTACTGCAGCGTACATGCTGACCTGGGTGTCCTGAACACTGCTGGACTCTAACTTCTCACTGTCAAACACAAAGAAAGCATTTGCCCCATAAAGGATGCCTGTGACTACATGTGTTGCTGAGCTCTTCTTAATGACATCCATCTGTTGAGGTTGCATGGATAGTTGTTCAATCATTAACTGCTTGAAGTTGGTGGTAGCTTTGTACTGACACGTCACCCTGCTCTGATTGTGGAATTTCTTCTTATCATTCAGATACTTGGCAGATCCTCCGACTTCAAACAGTCCACCCAGGACACTGGCCTTCAGAGAAACTTCAACACAGGATGAGGTTGCAGTGTGCAGTGTTTGGGTCCAGGTTGAGATCACAAGCATCTGATGAAGAAAACCCCCAAAAAAATGTGTTATCAGTTATTTTGATGGTCAAACATGTTTCCGGAGGAGAGTTATTAATACAGCATGTTTTTAAATTAAAACAGCATGGAAACAGACTTACACCAGATCAGATCTCTTCTGTCTGTGATGGTCTCCACAGGAGGGACAACAAGCTTTGTAAAGTCTTCATTGACCAGAATGCCGTTCTTGTAATGGTGGATTGTTGCTCCTGTGTAGTTCTTGTTTGCAAAGGTTGCTATGAAGAAACGGAATCGACTGTTGTTCTTCAGTCCTTTGGCAAAGTGATGGAAAGCTTTGGCTTTTTCTCTCATTTTGGTGAAAACTTCAGCTGAGTAGAACCATGGATCTTCTTTGGTACTTCCAAATTTAGGGAAGTGCAAGTAGTCGGCCATCACATCAAGGTCGGTATCACCCCTTTCCACTGAGGTGAAAACAAAGCACAGAACATGTTCTACACCTGGAGCAAGAACCACTCTGTCCAGCTCTGTCTGATTTGGGACGATCTTTGTTCCCTCCATGGTATCTACACAGGATCTGATGATGTTGATTTCTCTCTCTTTACGATCCAGCCACTTGGTTAGTTTTCCTGACTGAATGGTGACTTGTCTCCGTCTTCAAAGAGCTGGTCTAGTGAGCTCTCATCTTCTTTTCCTTCACGGATGGAGGGAAGTTTCTCCGCCAAAGCCTTCTAGAGGTTAGATGCATAACTACCACACAATGTTTGGAAAGTGCTCAACTCTTCTCGAATCACAGGAAACTGCTCCACCACTTTGTCTTCCAGAGAATCGTTGCATCTTATTTCTTTTTCCTTTAAATCTTCTACACTATACAGCGCCTTACTCACTAGACTGTCCTTAATCCCTCTTGTAAGCTCAGCACCTTCGGAGTGGAAATTCTTCAGCGGCATCAGCCAGACCTTCATTGGAACAGACTTCTCTCCTTTCTCTCCCAGTAGCTTTGGGAGTTGTTCATAGGTCTTCAATGCATCTTCAAATGATGCAGGGTTTCTATCAAGAATGAAGTCTCCGTAGAATTTGCAGGATAATTTCTTAGTCAGGGCTTTTGTTCCTCAGTCAGCTTGACCTGAGTTTCCGCCTTAACTTGAACCAACTGTAACATGTTTACTGCAGCGTACATGCTGACCTGGGTGTCCTGAACACTGCTGGACTCTAACTTCTCACTGTCAAACACAAAGAAAGCATTTGCCCCATAAAGGATGCCTGTGACTACATGTGTTGCTGAGCTCTTCTTAATGACATCCATCTGTTGAGGTTGCATGGATAGTTGTTCAATCATTAACTGCTTGAAGTTGGTGGTAGCTTTGTACTGACACGTCACCCTGCTCTGATTGTGGAATTTCTTCTTATCATTCAGATACTTGGCAGATCCTCCGACTTCAAACAGTCCACCCAGGACACTGGCCTTCAGAGAAACTTCAACATCCAGCAGGTTGCACTTGGATTCAGTGGTGTCAGATGTAGAAATATAAGAACCACTGGTCCGCTGAGAGGTTTCAGTTATCTTGCCTTGTAGAGTTTTATCATCCCACAATGTCATACCTATAGAAATTGGAAAACATCAGTTATCTGATACAGCAAGAATATTATTTTGGTGATCTATCTGATCTATCAGGACAGCGTGTGCAATTACACTCTGCGACTGAACAGAGAACAATACTCCCCTCTGTATGTTGTAGATGTGCTGACGTTTACGGTAAGCGTATTGTCTCATGTCCTGTGCTCCGTCTCACGGACGATATGCTGCTCCAGCCAAAACTTTCTCAATATTCAAGCACTATTCTTTTCTTTTCTTACGACTACCTCGCTGATCTCACAATTGTGGTGGAAGGCGCAGTGGATATGACACATGCCTTTGGTGTGGGAGACCTGGGTTTGAATCCCACTGCAATACATTAACCAATGTGTCCCAGAGCAAGAAAAAAAACCTAGTTGCTCGAGAGGTGTGCAACCTCTGACATATATAGCAATTGTAAGTTGCTCTTGATAAAAGTGTCAGCTAAATGACGAGTGGCTTCATGCCAGTTGAATCTAGAAGTGAGTTGTCAATATCCCAGCCATGTTTTAGTAAGACAGAGAAGATCAATTTGATTATCTGATATCAGATAATTTACTAGTACTGCTTTTGAAGATAGAGATCTAATATTTAATAGTCCACATCTAATGTTCCTATTCGGTTCTTTCATTGCAGTGGTAGTTTTTAATTCCAATTAGGTTGTCAAGTATAGCGCCTCTTTTGTTACTCTCAGAGAGGCAGTGGTGCAGAAAGTGGGTATGCACGGTATGCGGCGAATAGGGGCCATGGGCAAAGCATTGGTAAAAAATAATAGCGAGGGACGGGGGCACGCAGAGAGTTGGGGCGGGTAGCGCTTAGCGAGCAATTACGTGTAGTGATTTGTCATCTATGGAAAAATCTGGAGAGGGAAAAGGAGATGAAGTGAATGTGAAGGGATGAGACAGCAGTTAAATAAGTGGATGGTGAAAGGCAACAGGTAGGATTTAAAGTGTGACGTCTGTGCTCGGAGGCTTGTAAATATTCATGTTAACAGACCAGCTAGCGATTGCTAACTCAATACAAACCAATATTGCTGATAGCTCCATTTACATTTTGGTTAAACCCTATGGTACCAATCCCATGCATGACATATCTCAATTTGATTAAGGTCAAATAACAACTGGTAAGTATAAGGTAGCTTGCACAATAAATGACAAGAAAAAATAAATATGAATGTATATAATACAAAATGTGTGTGTAATTTTAACAGCAGCACAACCTTACTGCACAAGAGTCTTATCTGATGCATCACTAGGCTGATTTAAGAATTAAATGTAGGCTGCTAGATTTAACAGTGAGTTCATTCATTCAGGGGTGTGGACGGTGGATCAGGAAAGACAGGAAGACAACAGGGAGGGTTAACATTAGATGAAAGTGTATGGGGCCAAACATAGTTGCTGCATACCCCTCTGATACTGGGTAGTTGCACCCTGAAGAGAGGTATAAAATACAAGAATAATAGTTACAGTGCAGCATGAGAAAATAGGACAACCCTAGTCCAGGATGGTGTAAAAAGGGCTACAGCTACAGTAATTACAATTACATTTTTCATATTCATCGCAGGATAATATACCAACAATTTATCCTACTTCCCTAATATATTTATCTAATAATCGGTCACAACTATTGTACATTGTAGAATTACAAAGCTTTTGCTTATTATTTTAAAAGTGCATATGAATATTAAAGAGGTGAAGTTAAAGTAGTGTTACAACTTAATGAAATGATTTTAGTAGAACTGGGACAGTCAGATGTATTTAGAAATATTATTAATAATAATGTAGTCAATACTTACCTGGGATCAGATTATCTCTCCGAGCATCATAGAGCATTCCCAGGGTGAAAGGTCGACCCAGGGCAGCTACGGTCATGTTATCTGAGGCCATTTCTCCAACCTGTTGAGGAAAGTGAACACAGCCGTCAGTACTTCATGTACAGCCTGAAGTAGTACAAGTGTTGATAGTTTCAAACACTGGGAGTCAACTCTTCTTGACACACACACACACACACACACAGGACGACAAAGTTAAGAGACAGACAGACAGACTGACGGTCTATGGTGATTACAAGTACAGTATTTCTTTGTAGAGTCTAGTCTGACATTGACAGCCTTACACAGTTCAGTAAAAGTATAAATATATAGTCTACTGTATATCTGATCATCACCTTCTGTTTGTCCTCACCTGGTGAAGTTGAGTAGATCAGAGGAGTTGTGTGAGAGTCTTCTTGACTTCTGACTGGAGCTTCCAGTGTGATGATCTGATGCTGAGAGATTCCTTATATCCTGTCAGAACACCTGTGACCCCTCCCTCTGACATGCCTGCACACACGCACACACGCACGCACGCACACACACACACACACACACACACACACACACACACACACACACACACACAGAATATTGGCAGAAAGGATTTGATCCTATTGCCCCTCCTCCAGTCTGTGGACAAATCATCACCCCAGCAACGGAATCATCGCTCCAGGGTGGACAATGATTTGCTCTCCAATCATTCCTGTTGTTCACCGTGGCTGACAGCTACACAACACTAACAAGCTGATCGTGGAGTAAAGCTGGTTTTCTCATTTAACCCTGTTTTGATCATATTTAAGGTCAAGCTGAAACATTCTGTGTTGTCTCAAACATTCTTTAAGATAAGATGCTGTATGCCTCTCATCCCAACCTTAGTCAAACACACAACTCTTAATGCATCAACAGTAAATCTACAGGATTACTATTAGAACCATTGTCAGGTTATTCCTTCACCATCTACCTGCTGGAAATCATTTGGGACTTTGCGGGAATAAAAGTTAAAAGTCAGTGCGGTGGTAGAAATATTAATTATTACAGATTATATTATTAAACAAAGGCAGCATCAAACAGGTCAGAACAACAGCGTTGACGTGTCTGAAAGCTAACATTACAGTAACTGTTGTTGAACAGAGTAGAAATGGAAGAAGAGGTTATGTCTGTCACGTTTTACTTGTTAACATCTTGGTTTCTTGCCTCCTTGTTGACATAAGTGGAGCTCTGATGCAGTAACAAAAGATGTGAGTGCAAAGATTTTTCAAACGCAAGTTACAAATACCCTGAGGGCTAAGCCCCCCCGTCTTTAAATCCTAGTGTTGTCCGTGGCCAGTTTCATTGATTACAGTGGAAGCGTAGTGTTGGAACATCCGCTCTGCATTTGTTACACATGCAATGTATCCTACGTGTGTATGCAGACATAAATTTTTGATTGTATTCATATGTAATGTATTATTTTTACAACAGCAACACAATCCATTCAAATGGCCATAACGCCCATGATATCGCTGCTTTTTTGTAAAGAATACTTGAGCAGTGTCTTTCCACAGAAAGTGAGACACGCCTACTGGAAAATATAGCTATAAATATGATAAAACTTTATCTCATAACAATGACTATATTATTCATCTCCTCTCAAGAAAAAGACGTCCATGCATGGAGAGATGCCGTTAGCGGGCCTGATCATGCTCTTATTGGGGGTTGTTAGAAAGGAGCTTCTCCTGTGGAATGAATACTTGGATAGATTCCAGTTTTACTTGGTAGCTGCTGGGACACGTCTCGCATCCATCAGCTAACAGTCAATGGAAAAATATCAGATAGGCAGTAATGAGTACATGCACAGTAATATTCCACTATTGTTCATAATATGACAATATTCAGAATTTGATACAGGTCATAAACAGCATATTCTGTTTGGATATCCTGAAAAGACCGGTTTCTGAATCATGCAATTTCCTATTATGACATGTGGGATATGCCGGAATTATTTGGGTTTTAGAAGCATTCTTTGGACATGTATACATCACATTAGTGAGAAACGTCTCAATCTGGGTTTTAGACGTAGTTTGGGACAGTTTAGGGTGGTGATGGGCGGAAAATGAAACTAAAAATACTGTCTGACAGAGAGCTTTTGCTTTGAGATTGTTGTCGTTTCTTCAGTTTTTGGAGCCGGTGCAGCGCTGTGAAACGTCCATCTGCTGTCAGCTGTTATGCAGGGACGCATGTGAGGGAAACATGAAATAAAACAGAAACTCTCAAAACCAAACTGTCAATACGCACATTGACTTGACATTAAGTATTTTCCTGTCTATCGATCGTGTAAATTGAAAGAAGCAAACACTGTATGATCCATGTCTGTGTAAAAAGACCACGCACTTGACCTTTATAAATCAAAAGGTGTCCTGGCCCCTTAATAAAATCCAAGGTGCAGTGGTTAAATGGGTTAGCAGTATTTTTCCACAGATCCTGAGACACACCTACTGCACTGGGAAATATAAACTCTAGGCTATAGATGATCAGACCATGTCTGCACAACAAATAGTTGAGTAGATTCCAGTTTTCTTGGTAGCTGCTGAAACACGTCTTGCACCAAATATAACAGTCACACTAAACATGATCAGGTATGCATTAATGCATTTAACAGAAAGACCTTTACTCAGACCAGGGAGTTTAATAGTTTAGGTAGCTTTCATAACATAACCAGAAAAAGAGATCACATCTCTCCTGTTTTAGCTTCTCTGCATTGGCTTCCTGTAAAATCCAGAATAGAATTTAAAATCCTTCTTCTCACCTACAAAGCTCTTCATGGTCAGGCACCATCTTATCTTAAAGAGCTCATAGTACCTTACAACCCTACAAGAGCACTGCGCTCCCAGAATGCAGGGTTACTGGTGGTTCCTAGAGTCTCTAGAAGTAGAACGGGAGCCAGAGCGTTCAGCTATCAGGCTCCTGTCCTGTGGAACCAGGTTCCAGTCTGGGTTCGGGAGGCAGACACTGTCCCCACATTTAAGAGTAGGCTTAAGACTTTCCTCTTTGATAAAGCTTATAGTTACAGTGGTGTGAAAAGTGTTTGCCCCCTTCCTCATTTCCTGTTCCTTTGCATGTTTGTCACACTTAAGTGTTTCGAACATCAAACCAATTTAAACAATAGTCAAGGACAACACAAGTAAACACAAAATGCAATTTGTAAATGAAGGTGTTTATTATTAAAGGTGAAAAAAATCCAAACCATCATGGCCCTGTGTGAAAAAGTGATTGCCCCTAAACCTAATAACTGGTTGGGCCACCCTTAGCAGCAACAACTGCAACCAAGCGTTTGCGATAATGTGCAATGAGGCTTTTACAGCGTCCTGGAGGAATTTTGGCCCACTCATCTTTGCAGAATTGTCCTAATTCAGTTACATTAGAGGGTTTTCGAGCATGAACGGCCTTTTAAGGTCATACCACAACATCTCAATAGGATTCAGGTCAGGACTTTGGCTAGGCCACTCCAAAGTCTTCATTTTGTTTTTCTTCAGCCATTCGGTGGTGGACTTGCTGGTGTGTTTAGGATCATTGTCCTGCTGCAGAACCCAAGTTCGTTTCAGCTTGAGTACACGAACAGATGGTCGGACATTCTCCTTCAGGATCTCTTGGTAGACAGCAGAATTCATAGTTCCTTTTATCACGGCAAGTCTTCCAGGTCCTGAAGCAGCAAAACAGCCCCAGACCATCACACTACCACCACCATATTTTACTGTTGGTATAATGTTCTTTTTATGAAATGCAGTGTTCCTTCTACGCCAGATATACTTGGACACACACCTTCCAAAGAGTTCCACTTTTGTCTCATCGGTCCACAGAATGTTGTCCCAAAAGTCTTGGGGATCATCAAGATGTGTTGTGGAGCAATTGAGACGAGCTTTGATGTTCTTTTTGCTCAGCAGTGGTTTTCTCCTTGGAACTCTGCCATGCAGGCCATTTTTGCCCAGTCTTTTCCTGATGGTGGAGGCATGAACGCTGACCTTAACTGAGGCAAGTGAGGCCTGCAGTTCTTTGGACGTTGTTGTGGGGTCTTTGTGACCTCTTGGATGAGTCGTCGCTGCGCTCTTGGGGTAATTTTGGGCGGCCGGCCACTCCTGGGAAGGTTCACCACTGTTCCATGTCTTCGCCATTTGTGGATAATGGCTCTCACTGTGGTTCGCTGGATTCCCAAAGCTTTGGAAATGGCTTTATAACCCTTTCCAGACTGATAGATCTCAATTACTTTCTTTCTCAATTGTTCCTGAATTTCTTTGGGTCTCGGCAT